>CAUYPK010059619.1:0-14326 GCA_963574355.1 Loris lydekkerianus
ATGCAGCCTTAAAGAAAGATGGAGACTTTACCTCTTTCATGTTTACATGGATGGAGCTGGAACATATTCTTCTTAGCAAAGTATCTGAGGAATGGAAGAAAAAGTATCCAATGTACTCAGCCCTACTATGAAGCTAAATTATAGCTTTCACATGGAGGCTATAACCCAACTATAGCACATGACTATGGGGAAAGGGCCAAGGAAGGGGAGTGGCAGGGGAAGGTTAGGGTGAAGGGAGGCTAATGGGCGGGCCCACACCTATGGTGCATCTTAGAATGGCGAAACTCACTAAAGGCAGAATACAAATGTCTACACACAATAACTAAGAAAATGCCATGAAGGCTACGTTGAACAGTTTGATGAGAATATTTCAGATTGTATATGAAACCAGCACATTGTACCCACTGATTGCACTAATGTACACAGCTATGATTTAACAATAAAAAAAAATTAAAAAGAAAATTAGCTGGGTATGGTAGCACATGCCTGTAGTCTCAGCTACTTAGGAGGCTGAAGGTGGAAGAATGCTTGAGCCTGAGTTTGAGGTTGCTGTGAACTATGATTGCTCCACTGCACCCTCGCCTGTGATGGATCAAGACCTCATTTCTAGAGTAAAAAAAAAAAGATACTTGGGGGGATGAGGAGGGAGGGGAAAAATAAAATAATTTTTAAAAAGGATAACAAAATTGTGAGTGGTACAATTTTGTTAGAAGGAGGCTACTTCTACAAAGTTATTGCTTACTTAGCACCACAGCCCTCAGGGGTATTTAAAATCTATGAAAATACTAATTAAGTATTTAATTAGTATTTATGAAAATTAAATACTTAATTAGTATTCATTAAATACTTAATTAGTATTTTAAGTATAAGTAAAATACTAATTAAGACAGAATTCAACCCTAAAATAGAATTAGACATTAAAATAGACCTGTGAGATTAAAATAAAATTAGTACAAAGTATGCTGTCTTAGTCAATTTTCTGCTGCTATAATAGACTATCACAAACTAGTTAATGAAAAGAGTGAGGAATTTTTTATTTCTCAGTTCTGGGGGTTGGGAAGTCCAACATCAAGATGCCAGGATCGGGGGGAGAGGCTGGCTGCTGCATCATAAGGTGGTGAAGAGCATCTCATGCAGGGAGGGCAAGACGCATCAGCTTAGGTCCCTCCTCTTTTAAAGCCATAGTCCCATCATGGGGGCTCCACTCTGATGATTTTACCTAATCCTAATTACCTGCTGAAGGTCCACCTCCAAATCCCATCAACGAATGAATTTGGAATTAAGTTTTCAACACATGAAGTCTAAGGATGCATCCCAACTATTGCACAATAGCAACCGTGTAATTGGAAACCCCTCCGGTGCAAGCCAGCAGCCATGAAAGAACGTCGTGGGGTCTCTGAGGTCTCTCAAAGCTGTCTTTACTAAGCCGCGAACAACCTCGAGGGCGGGAGGAGTTGTGCAGAAAGCTCCTTCCAAGTGGTGGAGAAATCGTGCAAGCCCCTGAAGCGGGACTGGGGCTGGGAAACGCGAACACGCACAGTCGCATTCTCACTCACCAATCTTTCGGTAGAGCAGACGCGCACGCACACGCACACGCACACGCACACGCACACGCACACATGGCCTTGGATCTGCGCTGCATTTCTCCCTTGCAGCAGAGAGCCCAGCAGATGCACGGTCAATATCTGTCCTCAAGAGGGCAGCAAAGAACAATGAACAGACCCGGAGTCAACCGCCATCCTTGCAGTCCCTGGGAACCGCCGCTTGCTAGGAGCCACGAGGCAGGGGACTGCAAGGGCCAAGAAATACTCGGGCCTGTCCCATGCTGCTCAGGTTGGCTGCATTTTACAGCTTTTAGAGAGAAATTTTCAGCCAAATGGCCTGGCCGTTGTGATCGTGTTTTACATTTGTAAGCACTATGAGGGTTGTTTAAGCACTTTCAACATCCCAGCTTGTTTAGTTTCAGAGTGAGCCTGGAATTTGCAGGAACATTTTACAAATGAGGAAATAGATGCCCAACGATGTGAACAATTTCCCAGACTTAAATAGCTAGCAAGTGATAGAACCAAACTGGAACACAGATTTCCTAATACACGTAAAGAAAATTCAGTTTAGGTTTTCCTGTGAAACAACATTCCTCAAACGGAGTCCTTGGGCATTTCTTTCAAGGATCTGCAGATTGTAAGAATTAAAATGTTGGTTTTCATCATTATAACTCTAATTATCTATAACACAGACTAAATATCTTCAAATAAAAGTAGAGGTGGTTGGAGTTATCAAGTGACACCTGCATTGTTGGTTAAGTAGAAGGTTTGGTTTTCTGAACTATAGACAGAGACTGAGATGTAAGTGTACTTCTGTTTTGAATGGAAGCAAGCATTCTCAACAGCTGTATTTTTAAATTCACAGTATAGAAACAGACTAAATAAAAATAAAACCAGGACTGAACTAACACCTTTCTTTAACCCCCAAAGTGGCGATTTAGTTTCTGCAAAACAATATCATCCACAGTAAATGAATGTTGAAATTTTGAATGTTATTTGTTATATGGTATTTGCTTTAGTTTTGCTCTGCAATCATATAGCAATTGCTGTGGTTTGGATGTATGTAGTGTATGTCCCTCCAAAATTCATTTGTTGAAACCTAATTACCAAGGCAATGGTTTAAAAGGTGGGGCCTCTGAGAGGTGATTAGGTCAGGAGAGCTCCGCCCTGTGGACAGGACTAATGTCCTTATGAAAGAGGCTTCAGAGGCCTGCCTTGCTCTCCCACTCTTCCTGCATGTGAGGACATAGCGGAAGGTACCTTGACAGCAGAGAGCAAGACATTACCAGACACTGAATGTAACGGTGCCTTGATCTTGGGCTTCCCAGCTGCCAGATCTGTTAGAAATAAATTACTGTTACTTACAAATGGCCCAATCTGTGGTATTTTCTTATAACAGCCTGACTGGACTGAGACAGAATCCACAATAATGGAGTTTATGCATCGTTTCATGGTTGTACATATTGAACTAACATTACAGATAGCAGGATGGTGAGAACCAGGGGCCGTAAGAAACTTTCAAGAATCCATTCATTGCTTGAGTTGGAGGAATGCAAACCAGAAGACCTTGCCTACCTCCCAGCACTCCAGGCGGCTCCCGGGAGAGCTATCACAGTTTCCTTTCCCTCCTCTTCCCTCTCAGCAGTTTCAGCTCCAATTCCGTAAATGTGACTCCATGCTCAGCTCCCGGGTACCTCAGGGGATTCTCCTTCTTGGGAAATGTTTTGAGACCTTAATCAAATTCAATTACCGTATTTTACACATGAAGGAATTGGGGCCCAGATGGATAAAGCGAGTCGAGATCAAGGTCACTGGCGATTGCAGCTGGCTGTCCTGGTCTAAAGCCTGGTGCACAGATGCACAGGAAGAGTACAGGGAAGAGGCTTTCCTTGTTTCCCTCAGGCCTGTTAATTTTTTCTTCCAAAAATGGGAAGAAGACGGGACTGCAGACATGGCTGCAAGGCACTGCAACAGAGTAACTGCTGGTGCGATGGATTCCTCGACATCAGGGGGTAACACATCTAGCATCAGAGCCCTCCTCTTTCCCAGCAGAGGCTGCATGGTGAAGCGCAGTCACTGCACTGGGGTCAGCAAACCTTACACTAGACTGGGAGGAGGAGCTGGGTGGGCTTGAGCACACCTCTGCTTCTCTTCAGACTTTCATTTCCTGTGCTGTAAAATGACCAGCATTACAGTGGAATTTCAGAACTTCCCAGTCTTCCTAGAAGATAAAAATCTCTTGGACTGTTTATTAAAAACCTAGGGAAATGAGTGGGCTCTCCTGGTGGCACATCCTGACTCTATGGGAGGCCAGGTTCTCCATGTCTTCCTGGGTAGTGACCCAATGCAGTCAGAAATAAACATGATATAGAGATGAGGAGTGATAAAGAAAAATCACTGTGACACCTGTTATAAGGAAGACTTCATTCAAGACTACTACACAGGGGAGAGACTGTTGCATTAAGGAAGGGACACTGAACTCAACCTTGAATACAGCAAACATAGCTGCGGATTTATAGCTAAGGAGCAGAATGGGGGGGTCAGTGGATGGAAAATTAGTAAGAAGAATTTGATTAAAGATTAAGGGTGGGCGTATTCTCGATAAACTAGCTTGGAAGGATTCTTTGCTAGGCCTAAGAGGCACAGATGGCCAGGGACACCTGACCAAAGAGTGGTCAAAAAGGAAGTCTTTGTCAAGAGGAGTTAATAAAAAGCTGGCAGTAATGTGGGTTCCTTTCTGTCAAACTAAGATGCTGGCTGACAGGAAGAATTAGCCTTACATAAATATGGAGGAGTGCATCCAGGACTTGGGGTGCTTGATGGAGGTAATATAATAACAATAAAATAGCAACAATTATAGCTCTCATTTATTAAGTATTTATCATATGCCAGTAATAGAAACTTGCAAGTACAAGTTTTTCTGAGATGGTCTCATTCTGTTGCCCAGTCTAGAGTGCCATGGTCTTAGCTTAGCCCCCAGCAACCTCAAACTCCTGGGCTCATGCAATCCTGCCTCAGCCTCCCGAGCAGCTGAGACTACAGGCGCCCACCAGTGGACTAATATTTTCTACTTTTAGTAGAGATTGGGTCTCACTCTTGTTGAGGCTGGTCTTGAACTCCTGAGCTCTCGCCTTGGCCATTCCAGTAATTTTATATACATTATTTCAAACGCTTTAGAACAATCCCACAATGATGATGTTACCATTTTCAATTTATAGGTGAGGAAACAGTGGCTCAGAAAAAACCTTGTCACAATCAGGAATTAAATCCACATCTGTGTGATTCTATATTCAAACTCCAATTCTTTTCACTATGGTGTAAACCTTACCTACAGCAGGTGGTAAATGAATTTGTAAAATGAATGAATAAATGAACCCATGAACTTTATTTCAAGTCTAAAATGGGTTTCCAGATGAAAGGACTCTTTGTCTCCAACAGTTCTTAAGAATTAGGAGTCTCTTACCCACATTAGTGTCCCCTCACCCTCTGTCATTGTTTCACTGCCTCAATCTCAATACTGTAGATGTTTAAAAAATATGACTGAAAGGCTTAAGAGGAAGGTTGCTTGACTCTAAGTGCTTATTTCATCAAAGAAAGGCATTTAACTCAGTGGGCAGTTGGAAACTTAGAAACTCTGGGGACCAGGAAGGACCAAGGGTTTGTCTAACAGAGCTCCTCCGTGTGCTGACGTCCTGGGGCTACTGGCTGACTGAGGGCCACTGGTCCAGGTGGTGAAGGGGAGAGCACGCTCATGCCCCACGGTGGAGGCCTTCCTCCCTCAGCCTGCTATCTGAGGAGGTACAGCCTGTTCCCAGAAATGCACTGTTGATTTGAACACCCAAATGGCTAGAAATATTAGGAGCTAATCTAAACCATCAGAAATGCTGGCTCCAACCCTGGCAAAGAAGGATAAACAAAATTTTTCTAAACTGGGAAATGGCTCAGGATTATTTTTCTTGCTTTTCTAGCCCATCAAGGATCAGCTTTCAACACCCGAATGTTTTATTAAAATATTTCTAATAGGCTTCATTGTTCTCTTAATCAAGCTTATCACCAGTACAACATCGTTATATCTGTTTTGCTAATCAGACTCTTTCAAAGCATGTTGACATTTCGGTTGCTTTAGAACTGCTCCCCCCCATTCTTTCTCCATGAAATAGGGCATGTCCTAATCACCTCTTTGAAGATTGGCTGCCTTTTTAAGGAACGTTTTTTATCATGCTGATTTGTATGCTTATAAATATGCAGTGAGGACAGATGGACAGAAGGCTGGAGTGGGGGAGAAGGAAATAATTATCTGCCCAGTGCGAAGTTTGTACTTGCAAGTTTCTAGGTATGCTGCAGACTATGAAAGATCAAGGAACAATAGTGTGAACTCAGGGAGTGCAGCAGATAAATTTAAGTGGTTCCACATTTGTTTGTTTTGACAATTGACTTCAGAAAAGTGGATCAGATCTGATTTGAAGAAGGCCAAGTAAAGACTTTTCTGTTCCCTGTTTTTTAGATAATAGCCTGAACAATAACAAGGAAAAAGAGAATCAAAAATGTGATTTCATCTCTAATGAAGTGGGTGGCATGCACAAACCCCAGTCACAAAATATGAAGATGGAAAATGGATGAAGAAGTGAGAACAGACCTTGGGGAGTGGAGGATCGGGGAAGGCTAAGGATCTTCAGCAGTAGGGATATGATAAGAAGCAGGGCTAGCACTGGGAGGCTGAGGCAGGTGGATTGCTTGAGCTCACAAGTTTGAGAGCAGCCTGAGCAAAAGCAAGACCCCCGTCTCTACTAAAAACGGAGGCAAGAGGATCACTTGAGGCCTCGTAGGAGGTTGCTGTGAGCTATGACGCCATGACACTCTACCTAGGACAACAGCTTCAGACTCTGTCTCAAAAAACAAAAGAAGCAGAGCAACTTCAGGATTTGGGGAAAGCCTTGAGAATCAGAGGTGCTAGGTAGTGCAGAAGGCAGGGGAGGAGTGAGGCCCACCAGGGGGCAGTGGTTGAAAGTCTCTGTGAATAGCAGTGAAACTTCAGGTCCTCACCCCAACCCAGGTAGTCGGGTGATGGATTCTTCTCTACCCCCCAAAGGAGAGGCCTATTTTCTGAGAAACTGTATCTGAGAGGCCCTGGGCTCAAAGGTACTGGGCACTTTGGAATATGGGGTAAGGGAGAAAGCAGAAAACGAGAAGCATCCCCCCAGTTAGGATGTTAGGAAATCCTTCTTGTAGAAAATGAGCTGACCGTGTAGTCTGATAGTCACAGGTCCCCAAGCTCCACCTCTGCAGATATAGCTTCCTAGCTTTTTTTTTTTTTTTTTAGCATCTCATTCTTAAATATGAATTGTAACCCAAAGCCAATGTGAAAGACAGATCAAGAGGACAACGGACTCGGCGGAAGAAAAAGTCAATCCAGGTAGCAGGACAAAAGGTAAAATAAATTATAATTTAATGTTTTCTGAGAGGCACGAGAAGAGACGTGGCTCTGAAGTGTGACTATCATAAAAGGAACTCTTAAAGAATAAGAATGAGTTCCTGGAAAGTGAAATGTGAAAGTTGAAATTAAAAAGTCAAATTATGGGCAAATGAAGTTGAGGAATTATCTCAGTGGGTAGAACAAGGAAACAGAAAGATAAACCTTGTGGGCAAAATCACAAGGAAATTAGGACATTAATTCAATATCTATCTTCTGAATAATAGGTAAAAATGAGAAAAGGGGGAAAGAGAAAATTGTGGAAAAGAAAATACCAAAGAAGTAGTATAGGAACATTTCCCAGAACTGGGGGCTTACATTTCCAGATTAAAAGGGCCCACTAAGAACCAAACCAATGAATAAGAAGCAGAGACCCACACAATTTCATAACATTAAGGATAAAGAGGAGATACCAAGACTTTCTGTAGTGGGGTCCAGTGGGGTAAGAAAAGGTCAGAGGCAACAATCAGAGGGGTCAGCTGACTTCTCAAGGGCAAAACTCTAAGTGAAAAGATAATGGAAAATATCTTCAACATGATGAAGGAAGATGACTTCCAACCTAGAATTTATACCAAAGCAGCCTACAAATTAAGCGTAAAAGTAGAATAAAGACATTTTCAGCCATGCAACACGTTCTCTCTGCACCTTTCTCAGGGCACCCTAAGTGGGGGAGCCAAGAAAAATACACTGCAGACAGTTCAGAGGAATTGTAAGAGAAATACGAAAGGGATTCTCATGGGGACACCTGGACAGTATAAACACCTGTATCAGAAAAAGAGGGGACTGTGCTCTGGGAGGGAGGGCTCCAGGAAAAATGAAACTGATTATTGCTTTGGCTCAACTATAGGGAGATTGTAGTGAAAGATGGTGAAAAGGGCTAAGAAGATTTAGGGACAGCATTTGGCTAAGCAAATTAAAAAAAAAAGAATAGGCAATTATTAAATTTAGTGTAAGCAAAAACTCAATTTAAGAAAATCAATGTAATTAAGTTCACTCCATGGGCCCTTAGGAAATAATATTTGCACAGTTGTAATAATGTAAGCAGGAAATGTTGATGAACCAAAATGATCAGCAAAGTTGGCAGGAAGTAAACAGTGCTAGTTTGTAGAAGAGCTAAAACATTTTATCTGTCATAAGAAGTCCATGGATTGGTTGGATGTCATTAGGGCACCAGCCACATGCTCCGGGACTGATGGGTTTGAACGCATCCTGGGCCTACTAAACAACAACAACAAAAATAGCCAGGCATTGTGGCAGGTGCCTTATAGGCCCAGCTACTAGGGGAGGCTGAGGCAAGAGAATTGCTTGAGCTCAAGCGTTTGAGATTGCTATAAGCTAAGATGCCACAGCACTCTACGGAGGGTGACAAAGTAAGACTCTGTCTCCATTAAAAAAAAAAAAAAGAAGTGGGTGGCATCTGTGGCTCAGTGGGTAGGGCACTGGCCCCATATACCGAGGGTGCCAGATTCCAACCTGACCCTGGCCAAACTGCAACAAATAATAGCCAGGCATTGTGGCGGGCACCTGTAGTCCCAGCTACTCGGGAGTCTGGGACAAGAGAATTGCCTAATCCCGAGAGCCGGAGCTGTGAGCTGTGATGCTACCGTACTCTACAGAGGGCAATAAAGTGAGACTGTCTCAAAAAAAAAAAGAAAGAAGTCCATGGATTATGTGTAAAATTGATAAATAAAAATAGCACTTTAAGTATGCTCTTTTAAAATGTAGAGGGACACATCACAACAAGTAGACTTAGGCTTGGCACCTATAGCTCAAGTGGCTAAGGTGCCAGCCACATACACCTGAGCTGGCAGGTTGGATTCCAGCCCAGGCCCACCAAACAACAATGACGGCTGCAACCAAAAAATAGCCAGGCATTGTGGTGGGCACCTGTGGTCTCAGCTACTTGGGAGGAGGAGGCACGAGAATCACTTGAGTCCAAGACTTGGAGGTTGCTGTGAGCTGTGATGCTACGGCACTCTACCTAGGGTGACAGCTCGAGGCTCTGTCTCAAAAAAAAAAAAAAAAAAAGTAGACTTGAAAGTTGTTGCCTATATGAAGCGGGATGATGAGGTGAGAAAGGGGAAGAAGGCTATTATTTTTTGTTTTAAGCTTTGCTTAATTTGACTTTTAAAGCTCTGTGTACATCAGTTTGATTAAAAACCAATTTTGTTCCCACTCCCTTGGTCTTTTGTCTTTCCCTTCCAGCAGAGTTTGGCTTTGGGTCTCAGTGTGGGATGAGGCACTAGGCCTCGTTAAACTCTGATTGTTTCTCAATGAACTTTTCACTTTACTTTACCAAAATTTGGTTCTTGAAAAGTGAACATTCAAAACACTTTCAGGAGGACTTAGTGAGTTTTTTTTCCCTCTACCACACTTCCTCCGGCTAAAACACCGTGACGTAAGCATAGGAAATGGGCTTGGCTGTTTCTGATAGTCCACTGGAATGGTCATTGCATTGACTAAGACATTCTTAGACACAGCCCAAAGGCATTAGGACATTAATTCTGTGGACAAAGTGTCAGAATTACAACATTCTCCCCAAGGATAATTACAGGTAGGAGGTAAATATGTCTCTCTGAGCCATTCAGCAAGTTGAAGAGTTACCCAGATCCACATTGTAGTTGTGATTCCCCTATGTCAAATGTGTTTCTTTACATATGACTACACTACTCCACCAAGGCTCTTAGGCAGAGCAAAATAACATACACAACACAGCAACATAAAATAAATTAAAAGCAAGCCAGGAAATCACAACAAAGGGAAAATAAAGATGAGAAATGAAGAAGCAGGCCCGGGGCCCGTAGCACAGTAGTTATGGTACCAGCCACATACACTGAAGGTGGCAGGTTCAAACCCCGTCCAGGCCAGCTAACCAACAATGACAACTGCAACGAAAAATAGCCGGGTGTTGTGATGGGCGCCTGTGGTCCCAGCTACTTGGGAGGCGGAGGCAGGAGAATTGCTTGAGCCCAAGAGTTTGAGGTTGCTGTGAGCTGTGATGCCACGGGCATTCTACCCAGGGCGACAGCTTGAGACTCTGTCTCAAAAAAGAAAAAAAAAGAAAGAAATAAGAAGCAGCAAAAGTGAGGTTAGTACACACAAAACTCATACAAAGAATTCCTAAATAGCTGATAAAACGGGCCACAAATTTGGTCTAAGACTCTTTAGCCAACACAAGGAGGAGAGAAACCTGATCAGTTATGTAATCATAGGGCCATAGCACAAAACAAACCAACCACTATCCTTGTAATGAGACCAGAGAATTTCTCCTTCTCCTCAAACAGAGTATGCTGTGTAATGGGGAAAATGTACTCGACGGTGTCTTAGTCAATACAATGACCATTCCAGCAGACTATTCTTAGACACAGCCCAATGGCATTAGGACAATATAAAATTCAGCAAATGAAGTTTTGGGCGGAGAATGGTACAGATGGACTGTAACATCAGCTTAGCTTTATAATTATCTGATTTAATCTAAGGCTAACTTTTTTGTTGTTGCTGTTGTTGAGACAGATTCTTGCTCTGTCACCTGGGCTAGAAGTGTAGTGGTGTCATTATAGCCTACTGTAGCCGCAAACTCCTGGGTTCAAGCCTGCCTTAGCCTCCTGAGTAGCTGGGACTATAGGCAGGGCCACCATGCCTAGATATGTTTTTATTTTTTGTAGAGATGGAGTCTGTTGCTCAGGCTGGTCTCAAACTCCTGACCTCAAGCTATCCTCTTGCCTTGACTTCCCAGAGTGCTAGGATTGCAGGTGTGAGCCAGATGCCCACTTCTCCCCAGCCAGCCATGCTCAGGGGCATCTCTGTCCTTCCTTGCCTAGAAGTTTCCATTCAGAGCGCTCCTTACCGGGAGCTTGGATGAGGCCCTTTCTTCCACTTTAAGTCAATATCTTTCTACTCCTGGCCCTTTCTCCTTTCTCTTCAAGAACCCACCCACACATCTCCCAGCTCACAATTTCATGACGAAGCAAGAGCCTTCTGTCCACTACTGCTGACAGGGAAGTGGTTTTCCTCATTTGCTTCTCACTATTATTAATAGATAGTGAAGCCAGTGCTTCCTCTCGCTTACACTGTTGTGGTAAGTAAATAAACTCGTCTCTCACTTCCACAGTTGCAGTAAGTGAATAACTCGTGATTGTTACTTTCAGTTTGGCTTGTTGTCCTGACTACCATGATACCTGATTGCTCAACTCTTTAAATAGTCATTAAATAAATTCTGATTATGTTTTTGGATGTCAAGGACCCAGATTATGGGTTTAGTCATAAAACATGGATTTTCTTAACAGAAAAAGAGGAATGGGGATTCCTATTGTACAGAAATTGTATCATCTTCTTGGTTTGAGATGTACAAATAACTCAGTAGGATATTTATAAGCCTGAGATCTTGGGGAAAAATTGTGTGCCTGGAACCCTCTGACTCTGGAAAAACCACAGTGGAAAGGGGAAGACAATTAGATACTAGTGAAAATGGAGGCAGCTTAAAAAATAAAGGCAAATTATTATCTTTTAGTCAAAAGATTTCCCATAAACCATAGGGACAGAGAGAAAGTAAAAGCAATATAGAAGTGTGAAAAGCCCCAGGGAAGAGGTTCTTCCTCGAAGGAAGGTGGAGACTTTATCTTTGGAAGGGGACTAAGATACAGCCGATTTAGTTATTACAATGTCAGGGCAGTAATGGGTACGTAGATTTGTGGCAAACTAAAATGACTTGTTTGGGCAGTGCCTGTGGCTCAATGAGTAGGGCGCTGGCCCCAGCCAAACTGCAACAACAAGATAGCCGGGCCAGCTACCCGGGAGGCTGAGGCAAGAGAATGGCCTAAACCCAAGAGCTAGAGGTTGCTGTGAGCTGTGATGCCACAGCACTCTACCGAGGGTGACAAAGTAAGACTGTCTCTAAAATAAATAAATATAAAATAAAACGACTTGCTCAACCTGCAAACAAATGGAAGTGCCTGCTCAGAGGTATAGGTGCAGAGAGAGGATCAGCTCTGAGCCTCTCCTTAATGACTGTGGCAACTGTTCAAGGAGGGCTACACCATGGATTAAAAGGAAGGAGAAAGGGCCACATTAAAAAAAAAAAAAAAAAAAAAAAAAACCCTGGGCTTTGAGATTCATTTTAAGTATGATGGACAGCAGAGAGAGACATCAGTAGGCAGAATATGGTCCCCAAATATGTCTACATCCTAATTCTCAGGACCTGTGAGTTTGTCAGGTTACATGGAAGAGGGGAATTAAGGCTGCTAATAAGAAGAGTTATCTTAGAATAAGAAGAGTTTATCTCGGATCCTGTGGGTGGGCCCAGTATAATCGCAATGACAATGTACAAGTTGAAGAGGGAGGCAGAAGAGAGAGTCAGAGGGAGCTGCCAAGACAGAAGGGGCTCAGAGTGAGACAGCGCTGCTGGCTTTAACGATGGAGGAAAGGCCACAAGCCAAGGACTGTGGCAGCCCATAGATGCTGGACACAGGCAAGGAAGTGGGTGCTACCCTAGACCTTTCACCGGCCATCCCTGTCAACACGCTGATCTTAGCCCAAAGAGACCCCGGTTGGACTTCTAACCTATAGAATTGTAAGAAAATAAATTCCCAAGGTATTTTAGAGGTTGTCTGTAAAGGCACTGATAAGGATCTAATGCAAAGATTGATGATGCAGAGGTGATACATTTGTAAGTCTCATGCCTCTCCCCACCTGGACAGAGATTCATCCCAGGAGCTAAGGGCTAAAGTGTTTGATCTATAATTGACATTGACATTGATAAGAGGGAACCCCAGGGTCTGTGCATTGTTTAATGATTTGTTTATAATCTTTCTTCCCCTCACTTTTGCTTTCATCAGGGCTTGAAAAAAATATGAGGGTGGCGCCTGTGGCTCAAGAAGTAGGGTGCTGGCCGCATACCGGAGGTGGCTGGTTCAAACCTGGCCCTGGCCAAAAACTGCAAAAAAAAAAAAAAACAAAAGAAAGAAAGAAAGAAAAGGAAGAAAGAAAAAAATATGTACAAAGGCCTGACTTCATTATTAAATGATATACAACAAGGCTCCTGGAAAACTAGGATTAAAAAATAACTAGGCCAGGTATTATCTAATCCTCATGTAAAATCAACTCTTGTTTTAGATGTACTTGGCTTCAAGCAAGTTGTTATGCATTTCATAAAATCATAAAAAGGTGCTTTGAGGTTGACGATTTCTTGATCCTAGCAGGTGTGAGTGGATGATTTTCGCAGTATATCCTACATCGTCACTGCCACCTGGTGGACAGTTATTGTATGACAGCATTGATCGCACCCTGTTTTCAGAGATGCAACGTGATTTCAGGAGGTTTAAAATGAGGGAAAAAGGGCGACACCTGTATCTCAGAGGATAGGGTGCCGGCCACATATACCAAGGCTGCCGGCTTCGAACCCAGCCCGGGCTGGCTAAACAAAAATGACACCTGCAACAAAAAACGGCCGGGCTGGGCGGCGCCTGTGATTTAAGGAGTGGGGCACCAGCCCCATATAAAAAATAACCGGGCTGTGGCGGGCGCCTGTGGTCCCAGCTACTTGGGAGGCTGAGGCAAGAGAATCGCTTAAGCCCAAGAATTGGAGGTTTCTCTGAGCTGTGATGCCACAGCACTCTACCAAGGGTGATATAGTGAGACTCTGTCTCAAAAAAATAAAGTAAAATGAGGAAAAAGGTGCACTTGGCAATTGTTGAAATAGGGTATATTTTCATAAAAGAAAATTTAGGGACCCTTTATGGTACATAAACTTTCCATAGTAGGCCCTTTGATAATAATCCCAAATTATATTTTTAATCTACTGAGTTCTGGTTGAGACAATGTTGATGGAATGTCACTGTTGTCTAAAGACCACTCAATTGTGTGGCTCGTCCGGTAGGAGCAGCACAGGCTGCCTGTTTTGTTGTTGTTGTTGTTTTTTTTTAATTAAGTCAAATACACATAGATCATGAATACATTTATGCATATGGGGGGGTACAATGTGTTGTTTTTTTATTGTTAAATCATAGCTGTGTACATTAGTGCAATCGCCTGTACCCATTCTAAGATGCACCATAGATGTGGCCCCACCCATTACCCTCGCTCCACCAAAACCTCCCCCCTCCCTTCCCCTTCCTTGGCCTTTTCCCCATAGTCTTGTGCTATAGTTGGGTTATAGCCTTCATGTGAAAGTTATAATTTAGCTTCATAGCAGGGCTGAGTACATTGGATACTTTTTCTTCCATTCCTGAGATACTTTGCTAAGAAGAATATGTTCCAGCTCCATCCATGTAAACATGAAAGAGGTAAAGTCTCCATCTTTCTTTAAGGCTGCATA
>CAUYPK010059621.1:0-21629 GCA_963574355.1 Loris lydekkerianus
GCACTTTCTTCAAGTATTTTTATAGTTTCATGTCTTAAGTTTAAATCTTTTATCCAGTGAGAGTCTATCTTAGTTAATGGTGAAAGGTGTGGGTCCAGTTTCAATCTTCTACAGGTTGCCAGCCAGTTTACCCAGCACTATTTGTTAAATAGCGAATCTTTTCCCCACTGAATGTTTTTACCGTATATACTCGAGTATAAGCCAAGATTTTTCGGCACAAAATTTGTGCTGATAAACCCGAACTCGGCACAAATTTTGTGCCGAAAAAACTCGGCTTATACTTGAGTATATACAGTAATTGGCTTGTCAAAGATCAAATAACAGTAAGTAGCTAGATTCATCTCTTGGTTCTCTATTCTGTTCCAGACATCTACTTCTCTGCTTTTGTGCCAGTACCATGCTGTTTTGATCACTATTGGTTTATAGTGCAGTCTCAGGTCTGGTAGTGTGATTCCTCCTGCTTTGTTTTTATTGCTGAGTAATGTTTTGGCTATTCAATTTTTTTTCTGATTCTGCATTTTTAATTATATTTTATTTAGCCGGACATTACCTAATCCTTCTTAACTTTGTATACTATCAAAGAAAGTAAATAATGTGTACCATTTCTAAATCTAGAATTGGTGTATGGCCTCAAATTGCTTTCATAGAGTACTCTCACCAAACAAGAAACTTGTTTAAGAACACTATGCCAGTCTCTCTCTGGATAAAATTTAAAATGTACTGTCTAAAGTCAAAGTATGGGCGATTATAGATTTATATATGGGCATAATCTGTAGATCAAGAGAAGAATGTAAAACTCATAAATGTTATTGTGCACACATATAATAAAGACATACGGAATGTATTCCCAAAACATTTTTTTATTGAAGGACTTAAAAGTCTGTTATTTATTTTTCTTGATATATATCTAATCGTACCTGAACTCAGGTTTTCCTACTTGCCTCTTGAAAGTCATTCTGGAAAAGCAAGAGTTGATGGTTAAAAAGCAGATTTATTCAAAAGCTGGCAACCTGAGGAGGTGGCGGACTAATATCCCAAAGACCATCTCAAGTTCCTAGGGCTGACCAAAGGGTTTTTAAAGGGGTAAAGAGTTGGGAAGCTATGTGCAGGAGCTGGCTGAGTGCAGATAAACAAGTTTGGTTCATATGGTTATTTTGAGCCTTCTGGCAGTGTCAGCTCCACTGTAATAGAATTGAAGGTTAACTGTTCAGCATTTTCTTCCAGGATAGAGTCCCACAATCTTGGTTCTATAGTAAACTGCTCAAGGCTAGTTCCTGAAATTCTTAGAAGCACACATTTGGCATTGTAAAAGAAAGCGATGATTCTTTGCTTCCACATTAGTGACTGCTGCTGGTATATAATGGAGTACTACTTACATGGGGGAGGGTGGAGAAGCCAAGTGTAAGGTACTGTTAAGAAACATATTGATACTTTATCACATAGAGACTGGGATTGCCTAGAAATAAGCAACAACTACAGAAGGTGAGGGTGAGATGGAGGCAGAGCATGGGGGATGGTTTAAAAATCTATATAAAGTATTATTTGACCTCAAGACCATTCAAGGTTAGCCAACAAATCCTTTCCCACATCTGTAGGAGATTCCTTCTCTGGAAATTTTATTTATGTATGCATGTATGTATGTATTCAACATGAATATTTTTTTCACTTATTTTTGTTTTGTTTTTATTTATTTTTTCAGACAGAATCTCACTTTGTTACCTTTGGTGGAGTGCTATGTCATCATAACTCACAGCAACCTCAAATTCTTGGGCTCAAGAGATCCTCTTGCCTCAGACTCCCAAGTAGCTGGAATTATAGGCCCCACCACCACACCTGCCTAATTTTTCTACTTTTAGTAGAGATGGGGTTTTGCTCTTTCTCAGTCTGGTCTCAAACTCCTGAGCTCAAGTAGTCCATCTGCCTTGGCCTCCCAGAGCACTAGGATCTCTGGAAGAAACAAATCAAGGCTACAGACTTGGGAACTCCACTTAGAAGAATAAGGGTAATATGCCATAAGAAAACAGATGTACTAATTAAAAATGGGATGCTGATGGTGAGATTCCTAGCCTAATCTCCCTATCAAGTTCCTGAGAGCCAGGGGCCACATTTATATCTTGTAAATAAATTGCAGAATCATTTTTTGCTGATATTTACATTTACCAGTTGGAAAAATGGCTGGCTGCCTTTTTACCCTAAAGTGAAGCCCATGAACATTATGAACATAGGATTTTTACACCATTTTAGTGTCTTATTCTTAAGAATGAATCAATACCTTAGGATTGCCTGACCTGTGAGGAAAGCACTTGATATAAAAGATTTTTTAGTGTGCTTTTTTTTTTTTTTTAAGAGATAGAGTCTCACTTTATCACCCTTGGTAGAGTACTATGACATCACAGCTCACAGCAACCTCCAACTCTTGGGTTTAGGCGATTCTCTTGCCTCACCCTCCCCAGTAGCTGGGACTACAGGCACCTGCCACAATGCCCAGCTATTTTTTTTGTTGCAGTTTGGCTGGGGCTGGGTTTGAACCCACCACCATCGGTATATGGGACTGGCACCCCACTCACTGAACCACAGGCACTGCCCTAGTGTGCTTTTTTAAAGGACTGACAAGAAAGACTGACAGACCACTTCACTCTGTTGATGGTGTGGGTGAAAATATAAGTCTGTGTGAACAATTGGAGTCAGTGGATGAGGGAGCAAAAATTGGAAATATCCCTGTATCTCAATTTTAATATGAAAGTTTCTATAGAAATTGGTCCTTGTATTACCATTAGTATTAAACATTTGCTTACTGTTTGGAATTTTTATGCATTTATTTGATTACTTTTTATAACACAAGAGCCCATAAACTTTTTCTGTCAAGGGCTAGATAGTAAAAAGATTAGGCTTTGTGGGCTCTGTGGGCCACACAGTCTCAGTCACAACTACTTCAGTTTGCCTTTATAGCACAAAAGCAGCCTGAGACAATGTGTAAACAAATGAATATAGCTATGTCTCAATAAAACTTTATTTACAAAAACAGTCTCTGGGCCAGCATTGATCTCCAGGTTGTAGTTTGCTGACAGTTGATCTATACCACTAATAGAATATTAGATCTACATCAGGTACACCATGATACTTGTACTGTGACTTCAGTAGCTAGAACATATAAATAATATCTAATTTAAGACATCTATACTACACTCTTGAGAATTTTGCTGGAATATAACCAGTCGATAGCTAAAGATTACCAGGACTGTATTCCAAATAATATTGTGAAGGAGCCTCTGCTAAACTTAGTGATTGTTGTTGGGGAAAGAAAGGATTCCTTCTCTTGAAATTTATAATGTGAAAACAATCTGTAAATAAAAACATATAGGTAGGTACTTGTTTAACACTAGAATCCAAGCTTTCTTGAATACTACTCAAGATTCTTTAACCATTACAATTTTTGACCGCTTAAATATTTTATAGTTAGATTTTTAAGTTGCTTTCACAAATACTACTTTATAGCCTTGCTTTTGTGAATTGAAAATAATAGCATTCTAAAAAGAATCCTAAAAATGGTAACTTTCACAATTGTTTCATGGACCTTTGTGATCAACATTACTCTTGTTTTACAGCAAACCCATGATGGACTTGTTGATATTCCTCTGTGCACAGTATCACTTGAATCCATCAAGTTACACAATTGATCTGCTGTCAGCTGAAAAGAACCACATTAAATTTAAGCCAAACACACCAGTAGGAATGTTGGAGGTAGAGAAGGTAATTTTGAAGCCAAAATTGTTGGATAAGAAAAAACCGACACCTGTAATACCAGAGGTAAGAATTCCATTACAGATTTTTATGCCTTATAGCTAAAATATTGAGTTGATTTTTTTTCAGTCATTATTGGTAGCTCATTACAAAAGAAATAAAAATGGACTTTATGGTCAAATTTCATGTGAACATGGCTATCATGTTTTCCTAAGCCACGTTGTTTAATATTCAGTTGGTTATTGATCCTTGGGTTAACCAGAATTGGAGGAATACTCAGATTTTAATGCTCAAAGTGATCAATATGACTGTGTAGAAATCATCTGACAGTTATGAATGGCCTGTATTTTAAGCTACTCTTTAGAAAAGTGTTTTATATTCATTTATTTTTCCTGAAATTTATTTATTTTTATATCGGCTTAATGTGAGGGTGCGGTGTTTGTATTTGTTAGGTAGAGTCCCTCTTGTAGTTGTGTCGAGTTCCTGAGAGGTGTACCATATACCCTGACATTGTGCCCATGAACTGGGAGCACACCAATCCCCCTTCCTCCTTCCTTCTCCCCCCCCAAAAAGTATTTGATTTTTAAAGGCAGGTTTTAGCATCTTACTGAAAATTTATCTAAGAATTTATTAAAAGAATTTTTGGCTGCTCTATACTTGGTAAGCAGCAGTTGTAACTTATATCTAAGTTGTTAATTTTTGCTACACAATAGCTTATTTTTAAGCAAAAAAATTTAAGCATAATGATCCTAATATCATTTTTTACAAAATTGTTCTTTTGCTATAAGTTATGGGATAAAAGTTTTAAGAAATACTCTTCATTATGAACATTTACCACTTTTTACTGCATAAAGTATATAAAAGTTTATATATTAAATTGATATTTTATTTACATATGAATTGAAACCATACAGTCTCATTATTTCTTGATATTGTTATGAAGCTTTTTATAAAAAGTTGACAGGGTTTTTTTTAATGATATTAAAATATTTGCTTTACACACTATGCAACGGAACATTAAATATTAAATAGGGTAATGGGCTGCTTTCTGTTTAGGTGTGTGTGTGTTACATAGTCATACTGTTTATCTGGATGGAAGTAGTTATATTTATGCTATGGATAGGATTATGCGTAATGTTTTAGTTTTATGAGTAAATGTCTTTGAAGTTCTGCAAGCTATAGATTTCACTTAGTGTGATCACATGTTTCTAAGTTCCATTTGTATAGAGAATTTAATTCAATTACATCAAAATAATGAGATGCTTAAAATCTTTCTAATAATTTTGAATTATCAGTACTAGATATGTAAATAAGGGATATTTTAACTTTTTTATTAAAATATTAACATTAGCCAACATAGTGACAACAAAAGCTAATCATAGTAGCTAATGTTTATTTATTGGTAATTGACTATGTCAGGTACTATTACTAAACTCTATATATGGGTTATCTCATTTATCTTGTTTCCAATAGAGAAAAACAAAAATGCTTATGATTTAGCCAAAATGTCCCTTTTTTATTGGGGGCAAAAAATCATTTGAAAGATAAATATTCCTTAAATAAAGGATAGGATAAAACACGTCTAATTTTGTATTATTATGTAATTTGCTAATTTTAATGTAAATATCTTAAGGAATGAAGTAAAAATATCAGTAATACTAGATAGGAAGTTATTTTGTTCCTTTTTAGGTCTAAGTCTACTTAACACTATGGCAAGGGTATGAATTTAATCTAAATTTCATAAACAGACTAATGATTATGTCTAAGAATTAGCTTTGGAGTTAGAAAGTAATATTAACCAAAAATAATGTTATATCAAAATAGTTCCTATTATATGATTATGTAGCTGTAGATTAGACAGCTACATTCTAAGCATTATTGTATAAAGTTTGTTTCAATAAATAAATTATGATGTAACTGTGGCTTTATTCTATTTTTCAGAAAACTGTGAGAGTAGTGATCAATTTTAAGAAAACACAGAAGACTATAGTGAGAGTTAGCCCACACGCATCACTGCAAGAACTTGTTCCTACTATATGTAGCAAATGTGAGTTTGATCCGTTTCATACATTGTTATTAAAGGATTATCAATCTCAGGAGCCCCTGGATTTGACAAAATCTCTTAATGACCTGGGACTAAGAGAATTATATGCCATGGATGTCAGCAGAGGTAAATAAGGCTTTTGTTTTATTCATTTAATAGGATGTGTATTTATGTGTGTGTGTGTGCTTCATGTTTGTATATTTGATGTTCTCAAATTCATAATAGCAAGTTAGTGAATCCTATAGAGAGAAGCAATTACATGGGATCAGGAATAAGAAGAGAAAATTAAATGTAAATAAATAAATTCCGTTATTGAAATTGGAATGAAAACTGATCTTTCCAGCTGTCATCTGCATTTTATGTTTGTCTATCAACTTACGAATTTTTTTTGCTGAAATTTAACTCAGCTCTTTATGGATTTGAGACTTAAATAGAAAATAAAAATTTACATGTAAATTTATTCTAATCAAGTGTGAACCGACTGTAGTCTTGCTATGGTTTTATATGACTCTTAATTATTCAAATTTGCAAATTTCTTGCCAAATTTTTTTAAGGTCAACAACTCAAAAAAGCTAGCTTATAAAGGGAATCGATCTAATTCTATCCTTTTTTTTTTTTTTGAGATAGACTCTCACTATGTCGCCCTCGGTAGAATGCCGTGGCTTCACAGCTCACAGCAACCTCAAACTCTTAGGCTTAAGTGATTCTCTTGCCTCAGCCTCCCGAGGAGCTGGGTCTACATGCATCTGCCACAATGCCCGGCTATTTTTTGTTGCAGTTGTCATTGTTGTTTAGCAGGCCCGGGCCAGGTTCGAACCCACCACCCTCAGTGTATGTGGCTGGAAACGTAACCACTGTGCTATGGGCACTGAGCCACATAAGTTTTTGAAATAGCTTACAGTGTTAATCTATAGAAATTATGTAATGTATCAAAATGTTGAGATCTTATATATGTTGATTGGTATGATAATCTGATAGACAAATGCAAGCTTATATTTATTCTCCATGAATCTAGGATAAATATAAGTTTAGTGAAGGAGACAATTATTTACAGAGAACTTCAGACTTCATCCTGAGGATGTGGCTTGATGTAATCCATAGACTACTTTTCAACTCAGTGATGTTTTATGCTTGAATAAACATCATCTTTACAGTCAATTTACCCTCTTTTATGCCCCCTCCTTCTGTAGCCACTTCTGTTACTGCCTTCAGTAAGTCATCTTTACAAGGTAAGACCCATGAATCAGTAGAAACAAATTATAACATGAAATTGGGTAAATTGAAAATAAACTTCTAATTTTACCTGTTTTCTTAACATTACTAATGTGTTAAAATATTTTAACTTAGAAAATCTTAGTTTTTTTTCTTTCTTAAAAAACAGTAAAGATCTCCCTGCCCCTTGATTTCTGAATTTAATTATAATAATGTCATTTCTAGAAATGTTTAAAAGTAATATCCTAATAGTGTGAGAAAACTATTCTCTCACACAAGAAAAAATAATTGCTAGGATCTTCGTTGGGTACAAATACTAATAGTTGGATGGTACACCAGAAGGACCTTTGGTTATTTCCACTGAACACAATTCATAATAATAATATTATATTCATCACTTGAAATTTTGCAGCCTTTAAATTGCGAATATTTTATAATAACGTGGAAAATGCTTGTGCTAAAATTAGCATGCAAATGATACAAATGTGTTTAATGCAATGTGTAAAAAAATACTTCTTCATGAAATTTCAGAAAGGAAATACATAAACATTTTAATGGTGGTTACCTTTGGGTGGTAAGGTTATGTGTGGGTTACTGTTGTCATATTTCTTCTCTTTATGTTACAGGATTTTATGAGAGGATGTATTACTTTCATAGAGAAAAACTTTATTAAAATTTTTTAATAATAATAAATTCTGGACATCTTTTTTCTCCTATTAAAAAAGATAGGCTCAATAATAACTGCAATAATCACCACATATCCCCCCCCCAAGAAAAAAAAGAAAGAAAACCTTAACAAATTGTACACATTATGTGTTATTGGAATTTTCTTTATCACAGTTTTCCTAAAGCACACTGGTGTTCTCAATTCCAAGAATTAGGCCTGTGTAAGTAACAGTGTGACTGTTGTTGGTGACCATCAGTAAGACTAGCCTAGTCACAGGCATTGAAAATTCTTCTGACCTTAAACTGCCTAAGAATCAGAAGATAGACTTTTTCAAATTCTGACACTATATTAGCAATTGAGCTAATTTAATGAGTTGATAGAGGCAATAGCTTTACCTGTCTGTATTTTTACCTTCAATTTCTCTCATGGTAATAGATTGAAAAAAGTGGTGTCTGCGGCTCTTTCCAGCATCAACATTTTGTTACTTGTACTTTGCTTTTCTCTACATACATAACCCTAAGAAAATGTCATAATCTTTTAGGCCTCATTTTGAGGGTATTAAATGCACCTATCTCTAATATTCCTTCTAGCCATTGGAAGTACATGGTTTATTCAGGGTATTAAATGTTGTGGCACAACCTTAAGAGATTAGAATAGTAAAATTATGAAAATGCCTTTACAGTGTCAGTATTTACAAGGTCAATCCAAATTCTGTAAGTGCCTTCCTCCTTATCCTGTCTGATATTATCAAAAGGCTTGGAACTTTGTGTGCAGTCACTCTTAACTTCTCTTCTAGAAACAGGAAACTATGGTCTTGAGTTGCTTTCCTTTTTTTTTTTTTTTTTTGTTTGAGACAGAGCCTCAAGCTGTCACCCTGGGTAGAGTGCTGTAGCATCACAGCTCACAGCAACCTGCAACTCCTGAGCTCAAGCGATGCTCTTGCCTCTGCCTCCCAAGTAGCTGGGACTATAGGCGCCTGCCACAACATCCGGCTAGTTTTTTGGTTGCAGCAGTCATTGTTGTTTGGCTGGCCCAGGCTGGATTTGAACCCACCAGCTCTGGTATATGTGGTTGGCATCTTAGCCACTTGAGCCACAAGCGTCTAGACAGAGTTGCTTTTCTAAGTAAGCTCAAGGCTTCCCTGGTCTCAGTGTTTAACTCTATCTGTATCCCTGACACAGACTTTTAAGTGAAGACTTAGATGATAACTAGTATGAAGGATCAACCGGTGTATAGAAATTGCTCTACCAAAATAACTATGTGAAACATTCTGATTGTATCTATTGTATTGTGTGACGGTGTGAGTTTTTCATTATTCTAACTAAATTTAATTGTATATCTACATTCTATAAGTGATGAATTCTATCTTAAATTGAAATAATGACATTTCTAGGAAAAAAAACTTATAGATATTATAAATCATCTTTAAATGGATATGAGTTTTTTTGTAGTTCTGCCTATTAATGCCAGTCTTTGTGGAAGTTACTAAAACTCTCCGGTCACTCAGTTCCTCAGTCAGGGCTATGAGTAAAAGGGCTGAAAGTGATAACTTGAGATACCTCCCTCCCAGGGTTGTTCTAAGAAATAAATGAGACACGTGAAAAAATCTTAAACCGTAAAGCGTTATCCACATGTTCATTCATATTAGCTGTTAGCATTGTCAAATTCGTTGTGCCAAATGCATGCCACTTATTTAATACTTGAATCATCATATTTAAAAGTTTTAGTTAAATACAATTTCCCTTCAATATGTTAATGAGGAATATTGCATTAGTGTGCTTATTGGTGTTAACTGGCTTTGCTTTCCCAAAGTAGCTCATTCTATGCCATAATATGTCTTTTTAATTTTAGACATTTATTTCAGATAAAGCATCTAAGACTATACATTTACCCCCAAGGTTTAGCTGTATCTTATAAGTTTCAATACATAGTACTTTGTCTCAAATGTCCTTAAGATTATATTGTGATTTGCCATAAAACCCATATATTTTGCAGAAGAAAGTTTTTTGAATTTTACAGATCCCTACTTCTTGTCCTTATATCTTTAATTACTTTTTCAATTTGCTATTCTTTAGTTGAAGAATCCAGGTAAATTGTCTGTCAGTTTTCTACATTTAGAATTTTGTTGATTATATTCTGTGGTGGCATTTAATGTTTCTTCATCCCCTCTATTTCCTATAAATTTATGGTTAAATCTAGAGATTTCCTAAGATTTTGGTGAGATACTTTTGGCAAGAACACTTCACGGGGATATTGCATACTTACTTTAGCAAACACGATGACAAGTTATTTTTCTGATGTTAGCCATCTGTGATCATTGCCTGCCTCTTAATTAGGTGTTGAAAAATGGTGATAATCTATTACAAACACTTCTTTAATGATCAGCTCAGATACTTCTAAAAACAGTAAATATTCCTGTGTCAGCTGTTTGACTAGGAAGGTAGAATTCAGTTAGAAGGGCAGAATAAAATTTGATTCTTTTGCCTTCATCAGTTTTTAAAATAACAGACTAGTTCTCTAGCATTACACGAAGGCAGACAATGAGGATGAATTATTTTTTCAGTATCATTATGAATGTATAGCATTGAGCAAATGTGTTATGTTTCGAGTTAGTTATTCTCACAGTGCCCAAACTGGCATGATTTTTTGCCAATAGAAACCATCTCAGGTTCCTGAGTACTTTTTAACATGACTCTAGTAGAGTTTGATATAATAGCTTCCTTTCTGGTGTGACAAGATATTCCAAACTTACTGTATATACTCGAGTATATACGGTATATGTATTTCTATCATCAAAGGATCAACCATTCTCAAGAAATCATGGTTCCTTTTAGTGGAAAATGGAATTTAGAGACAGACTGGGCCAGGGTGGCTCAGTGCTACTAGATTTGTCATTGTAAGATCTGTTGAGTGAGTTTTAAGAAATTCCTTTTGGAAAAAAAATTTTTTTTTTTTTTTTTGGTAGAGACAGAGTCTTACTTTATCGCCCTCGCTCTTACAGCATCACAGCAACCTCCAGTTCCTGGGCTTAGGCGATTCTCTTGGCTCAGCCTCCCAAGTAGCTGGGACTACAGGCAGCTGCCACAACGCCCAGCTATTTTTTTTATTACAGTTCAGCCAGGGCTGGGTTTGAACCTGCCACCCTCGGTATAAGGGACCGGTGCTCTACCCATGAGCTACAGGCGCCGCCCTTTTTGGAAAATTTTAAAGAAGTATTACATATGCAACCTTAAGGTTTGACATTTGCCCTCCTAGTTAAAGTAGGGTTTCCTGATTTTTGTACTTTTAACATCTGAGGTCAGGTGATTCTTTGTTGTTGGGGCTGCCTTGAGTTTGCACTGCGTTTAGCCTCATCATTGCCCTCTACACAGTAAATGCCAGTAGCATTTACCCTAAGCCCCCTTCCAGTTGTGACAACCAAAATTATCCCCAGAAATTATCCTGTGCCCTTTAGAGGGCAAAATCGCACCCAATTGAGACCCACCAGATTAAAGAAATAACTATTATGAAACATTTAATGACGTACTAAGTAATTATAAGGAGAACAAAATATTCCATGGTAATTTAGCTTTACAAATTACATTCAAACAAGGGACAAGCTGTACGATAGCAACTTCATATTCATTTAATTTGAAGTGTACCTTTTACTTCTCAAATACTGGTTATTATGTATAGAAAACAGACTGTGGTGCACCAAGCAGGGAGTGTATGTCCCAGCTCTGTTATTTCCTGATTGTTGGCCCTGATTATTTCTCTTCGTTTCTTTGAGCTTCAGTTTCCTCTGCTGTGAAGTAAGAATAATATTTGCTTGTTGCTTTAAGAATTTAACAGGCTGTAAGGTACTTAGCAGAGTTCCTGGTTTGTAGACTATAATTAGGAGCTTTTATTATTAGATACATTTTTAAAGGAAAAGTCAAAAAAGAAAATCTTGCAAGTGAACATTCAATCCTAGGTACAAAAGTAAGATGCTTTTCTTCTATTTTAGAATCCTGCCAAATATCTCAAAACCTAGACATTATGAAGGACAAGGAAAATAAAGGATTTTTCAGCTTTTTTCAACGCAGTAAGAAAAGGCGGGAGCAAGTAAGCATGTAACGTTTTGTAAGATTCGTCAGATTTTTTTAATGACAAGTGCTTTTTATCTGGAAATTACATACAGATTTTACCTTTAATTCTTTATTAGACTGCAAGTGCCCCTGCAACCCCGCTAATAAATAAGCACCGCTCAACTTTTATGAGGTCCAATACCGTTTCGAAACCCTATGTGTCAAACACCCTGCCATCAGATGCACCCAAGAAGAGGCGGGCTCCGTTGCCCCCGATGCCAGCATCTCAGAGTGCCCCCCAGGACCTCGCACACTCCCAGGAGAGGCCGGCTTCCTGTGTAGTGAAATCCATGAGTGTGGATGAAACAGATAAGGTGCGTAGTTTGGTTCTTATCATTTTTTTTTGTTGTTGTTAAAGTTTTATTTCATTTCTAGTTATGTAGATATGTAACAGTTCTACGTATTTTGGGGGGGAGTCCTGTGATGTTACGATACAGGCATACTGCACATAATGAACAAGTCAGAGTAACTGGGATGCCAGTACCTTCCGTGTTTATCATTCCTGTGTGTTAGCAACATTCCAGTTTCACTCTTTCAGTTACTTTAAAAGGTACAGTAAATTATTGTCACCTGTATGACTACAGGTGACATACAGGTGAATATCCTGTTGTCCTGCAGAATACTAGATCTATCTTCATTGTGTCTACCTAAATGAAGGCCATCTAGTTTTCCTGTTATCTAACTTGTCTTTTCTACATAAACTACTATGAAATAGTCCTAATAACAGTAATTAGCTAGTCAGTAATATGTAATAAGATGAATAACTAGTTATTAATAAGTTGGTAGGAGGAAGGTCTTCTATATATATGCCGTTCTGTGATGCAATAAAAAAATGTCAATTTGAAGTAGCTTCCATATTCAAGCAAATAATTATCCATAAATTCAATGTCTTGATTTGCTAAGCCCCAACCAGGGGCGCTTGCTTAATGTACACATTAGAAATGAAATATAGTACTTGTTTTCAATAGTTTTCTTCTTTTTAAAAAAAAACACCAACACAATCTTTGTATTGTGTTCTTGAATTTCTAACTACATATATCTCCTTGACCAAAATCCTGGTTTCTAGACCAGGCTCATGACTATAATCCTAGCACTTGGGAGGACAAGGCAGGTGGATTTTCTGTGCTCACAGGTTCCAAACCGCCTGAGCCAGAGAGGTACCTTGTCTCAAAAAATAGCCAGGCTTTGTGGCAGGCGCCTATAGTCACAGCTCCTTGGGAAGCTGAGGCAAAAAAAATTGCTTGAGTCCAAGAATTTGAGATTGCTGTGGGCTATGACACCACGGCACTCTACCGAGAGTGACAAAGTGAAACTCTGTTTCAAAGAAAAAAAAAAAAGATACTCTATAGTGAGAAAAGAAAATTAGCCTTTTAAAAACGCATTGCAGTTAACTTTACAAACTTCTATCTTCAAAGCACTGTTTTAGGTGTACCTTTTCATCAGAATTTCTTATTACCTTTAATTCCAAATTTTTCCCTAGTATGCAATTTTGCAGGGATCCATTTGCATACTACTTCTCAAGACTAAGCAATCTATATGCCTTGCTTTATGTGAAATACAAATGAATGTTTAGATAAATGTGATTCAGCTTAAGACCATATATTTTATTGTTTGTAATTGGGCAGTGTGTTTTAAGTAACTTTGAGAACAAAATTTATTTTGAGGTATTTGAGAAACTGATGTGTTCCGTGTCAAGTTGAAGGATTTCCCTCCCCACCCTTGCCTTGGAAGTTTAGTAAGTTCAATGCTCCTCCCAAGCACCTAATTAACACTTCGTGCCTCCATAACTTTTTTTTTTAATTATTAAATCATAGCTGTGTACATTAATGTGATCATGGGGCACCATACACTGGTTTTATACACAGTTTGACACATTTTCATCACACTGGTTAACATAGCCTTCCTGGCATTTTCCTAGTTATTGTGTTAAGACATTTACATTCTACATTTACTAAGTTTCACCCTTATAAGATGCACCGCAGGTGTAATCCCACCAATCCCCCTCCTTCCATCCTCTTCCCCCCTCCCTCCCCTCCCTTTCCCCCTGCCTCCTATTCTTAGGTTATAACTGGGTTATAACTTTCATGTGAAAGCCATAAATTAGTTTCATAGTAGGGCTGAGTACATTGGATACTTTTTCTTCCATTCTTGAGATACTTTGTTAAGAAGAATATGTTCCAGCTCCATCCATGTAAACATGAAAGAGGCAAAGTCCTCCATCTTTCTTTAAGGCTGCATAATATTCCATGGTGTACATATACCACAATTTATTAATCCATTCGTGGATCAATGGGCACTTGGGCTTTTTCCATGACTTAGCAATTATGAATTGGGCTGCAATAAACATTCTGGTACAAATACCTTTGTTATAATGCGATTTTTGGTCTTCTGGTTATATACCTAGTAGAGGAATTATAGGATTGAGTGGCAGGTCTATTTTTAGATCTCTAAGTGTTCTCCAAAAAATGCACAGCCAAGAACACAGTAAAGCAAGCAGACAGCCCTCAGAATGGGAGAAAATATTTGCAGGTTATGTCTCTAACAAAGGTTTAATAACCAGAATCCACATAGAACTCAAACTTTATTAGCAAGAAAAGAACAAGTGATCCCATCCCAGGCTGGTCAAGGGACTTGAAGAGAAACTTCTCTGAAGAAGTCAGGCACACGGCCTACAGACTTATGAAAGAGTAACAATTCTTTTCATTAATCAGCCATTGAAAAGGCAAATGGATTATTTATCAGATTAGCCCATCAGCCTCCAGACTCTGGCTGGCAGGAAGGAGAGAGGAGGCCTGGGGGAATCTGCACTCTCCAGCAACTCGCCAGCAACTCGCCAAGTTCCCAGAGGGGCAGGGGTGGGGGTCCCCCCTGCGCTGCACGCTCACCTGTGTCCTCTCAGCCCAGGAGGGGTGAGGGAGACGCCCCCCACTCCAGAGATCAGGTTGTTACGTGCTCCAGGGAGGAGGCAACAGTGTTCTGGCCCCCTCGCCCACCCACTTCTTGAGCCCAGAAGGGAGGCGGGCGGGTGAGAGTCCAGCCTCCCTGCCGGGCTGTTTGGAATCCTGGCCGGGGAGGCCCCTGGCACTGGGCTGGGTCCCCTCCGTGCAGTCCCACCTTTGAAACCCCCGCCTTACTCCCTCGGTGGTGTTTGGCCTCGCTCTCCTGCTCCGTTAGGATGACTCCGAGGAAGGGGAGGACTCTACGCTTGGGGAAAAGTTGAACTCCTGGATCTTCTGCAACATCCTATTGTGTCGAAAGTTGCTCCCTGGTTTCCACCCTAATGAGCCTTGCGCTGCTACCCTGTCACTTACAGGAGCTTCCTGCCACTTCGCCCTCAGCATAGTCCAAGAAGGTAAAGGCCTTTCCTGAGATTTTACTCTTAGATATAGCATGGAGCCTCACTTTTCAGACTTCATAGTTTGAGAAGAGCCAAAAGATCTATATTTCTAGTGTAAACAAATTTTATGATGTTGATACTGTTCAAAAGATTTATTTCCCAGGATATCACAAGTCCATTTTGTAATGTGATATATGGAACCATTATATATATATTTATATATATACATACATACATAAATTACACACACTTATGTATAACCTTTATTCACATATAAACACATAATATACACGTGAAAGGTATATATAAGTTAACTTTTTAAATTCAACTTTTTATAACATACTATGTGCATATGTCTATGGAAGTTAAAATTTTTAAAAATTCAACTCTTAGGCGACGCCTGTGGGCTCAAAGGACAAGGGCGCCAGCCCCATATGCCGGAGGTGGTGGGTTCAAACCCAGTCCTAGACAAAAAACAAACAAACAAACAAAAAAAAAACACAAAAAAAAATTCAACTCTTTATTTTGGAATGCTTTCAGATTATAGAAAAACTGCAAAGATAACACAGGGAATCTCCATCAGTCCTTGAATAGGTTCTTAGAATTAACATCCTATTTCATGCCTTTTTTTAAATTATTATTATTTGAGACAATCTGGCTCTGTTGCACTGGGTGGAATGGTGTGGCATGGGCCTAGCTCACAGCAACCTCAAGCTCCACGGTTCAAGTGATCCTCCTGCCTCAGTCTCCTAAGTAGTAGGTGCCTGCCACAACACCCAGCTAATTTGTTTTTTTTTATTTTTGGTAGAGACTGGGTCTTGCTCTTTCTTGTTCAGGCTGGTCTCAAACTCCTGAGCTCAAGGGCTCCTCCTCCTGGGCCTCCCAGAGTGCTTGGATTAGAGGCGTGAGCCGCTGTGCCTGGCCTCCACATCTTTTTATTCATCAGTATTCACCAAGTGCCTAGACGCAGCCCTTGTTATACACGAGGAATAATTGCCAAATTCACACTGCAAACTGTCATGTAATATTTGTTACTTCGCTTTTTTAGTCGTGTAACTTCAGGACCTTGTCTGCCTTTTAAATCCAGGAGAATCTAGTGTGGGTTGTTCTTGTCTTGGAATCAGAAGGCTTAAAGTTAAGTCTTGACTCTGCCACTTACCAACTGCTTGACCCGAGTGTCCTGTGTAAACTGTGGACAGTAATACTCAACCTGCCAAGATGGGCGAGCTGGTTGAGAATCTGTCCATGCCAACTTTGAAGGGTGATGGCCGCGTCCATTTCATTCCTCATTGCCCCCTTCAGTGTCTGGCAAAGGGCTAGAACACCAGTAAGCACTTAACCCACAAGCCATGGTTGTGCTGAGTGAATGATTAAACAGGTCATGTCTACAAAGTTTATTATACGTTTAAAAATGGCAAGGAAATGTTAGGAGATTTAGCTACTCAGATATAAACACCTCGTGTGTTGTTGGTGTTAGACATCTGCTACCTATCATGTTCACAATGGAGGCTGAGCCCTTTGTGGATGTCTGGCAGGTGGTAGGCACCATGAACTTCCTTTTAACCTCATTAAGCTATTTTTTAAAATTTCATATTGATATGAGGATATAAATGTTTAGGTTATGTTGCTCTCATTTCTAAGGTGAAGTTCAAGTTGTAGCCGAGTCCCTCACCCAGGTGAGAGCACATTAGGTGAGATCCGGCCTATCGCACTCCCTCCGCCCCCTTTCCTCTCTTTCCTCTCCCCTTCCCCTCGATAGACTATACTTGTGTTTTAATTTCATGTGGGCATGTAGATGTTTATATATCTATAAAACATATATGGTTTCATATTAGTCTTGAGTACCTTGGATACTTTTCCCCCATTCTTGAGACACTTTACTAAGAAGAATGTGTTTCAATTCCAGTGTATGTGGCTGGTAAACACAAAACATGGAAAGTCTCTTATCCTACCGTACGGTTGCATAGTACCCTGTGTTATACACGTACCCCAGTTTGTTAATCCATTCATGGGTTGATGGTAAGCTATTTTAAAAGTGCTAACTACACTTTAAAACAGCTAGGCAATATGGTGCTCTGTCATTTTTACTAATGAATATTTTCTGACCGCCAAGGAGAACTCTAAAGTCAACGTTGTTCTTTCTTTAGTTTTTTATTGTCCTGGAGTGCTGATTTCTGTTTTTGTTATATATGGTTTTCTTGAGTCTATTTCATGCAAAAAGCAAATGTGTATAAAGCATGCATTTGCATTTTGTTATTTATTTCCGGAAGGCAAAAACATCTTCACCTAACTCTTGCCTTTCACCTGTAATGAATTCTGTGTTTCATTTTGATTTGATTTTCTTTCAGTTCTGCTACAGCAATAGACAAAGCTTGAAATGTTCTATTTAGGATTTCTTTGCTGGAAACTAAACATTTCATTTAGTGCTACAGTCTCTGGAGGCCCTGCGGGAACAATGTCAATATTTTTATGCTCTTGACAGTTGGGTGTAGTCGTTCCTTGTTATTACTAAATCTCCTGAATTTACGGGTTCAGGGGAGGAAGAGAAAGGTATGAATATTTGAGTATTTCCTGCATGTAGCAATTCAACAGTGTCACATCCGTCTAATATCTCTATGAGTCAGTCTATTTGCCTAGAGAATAAGTGCCGTAGGAAATAAAGCTATTGGTAGTGTTGAGTTTGAATATAATAATGATGTTCTAAGTTTAAAAAATGTATATGGGAGTGGAGTTCGTCCAGCCACAACCTCAAAGATTGCTCTGAATGACAATAATGTCATTATGCTGGTAGGGACTTACACAGTTTTAGAACTGGCGGTTCTATTTTTATTCCTTCATTTTATATGTGAAGAAATGGAGGCCCAGAAGGGCTGAGAGTGTGTCAAAATTCATGTGCAGCAAAGCTAGTGGCCAAAGACCCTGCGGAAACACAGGCCGTGAGATCTGCAGCCCCGCTGTGCCTGAATCAGGGATGTTTTTCAGTGATCACTGAGTGTTCCGTTTGGCGATTATCTGAGGCTATTGCTTTTCCTCCTCACTCCTGACCGTGCTTCTATTTTAGAAAGTCTGCTCATGGTACCTGGCAGGGCTGGGAAGTAAATCCTCAGCTAGTCGATTTTGTGCTTTTTAGGGGATTTGACAAAGATTTAATGGAAAAGAGTTTTTAAAAAGATAGACATAAACTTTCTTCCAACATTCTGTCATTTTAATCTGTGGCTTCATGATATATCTAAAATTAATTAAAATTATTTTAATGCATTTGTATCTCTTGTGTATCATACTAACACAGATTCATACCAGTGTATTATAAGACATCTTATTCCAGATAATGCTACCCATTCATGGGCTTTACCCTATGACATCAACAACACAGAAAATAGGACATGGAACTTGGCAGTCTGGTTTGGTAGTCACACACGGATTGCAATAAACAAGGCATATCAGTTATCTGGAGTAAATGTCTCATGATTTGGAGTAAAATTAAAAGAAAGTTCAAATTAGAGATGGGTAAGAGAGCTCACTGAGGCGTGTGGCAAAGGTTGGATTAATGGAGAGCAGAGAGGTTTTATAATACAAGGTGAAAGTGTTTCTGTTAGTTGAACAAAATTCTTTGAATTTTAATACATATAGGCGCAGTAGAGGCCACTACAGTAATGTTTCCCAGTTTGGTACGAGGATATATATATATATATATATATATAAACTCTTTGAAGGTATGGGAATATTTTTAAACACACTTGCATAGGATTGCCAAGTACTCATCACCAAATTGTCATTGTCAGTCTCCTTACAGAAGAAACTATTTCAGAATTTCTGTCTTGTGTTAAAAGAAAAGTCTAGAAAAATGATCAAAAAATGTAAAAAAAAAAAAAAAAAAAAATGAAAGAGAGAGCAAAAATGAGAGAGAGGGAAAACAAGGGAGGAGGGAAGATATTCTTGCAGAGGATTGTGTTTAAAAAACACAGCCAGTGATGACAAAATCTCCACTCACAGCTACTTTTCACTATCTTGGTGTCTGTGGGTAGTGAAATCGCCCTTACAAACTGATAAGGGAGGACAAGGTAAGAACTCCAGTAAGGGCCCAAAACTCTATGAAGGAACAGGCTTAGCTAAAGTGATAATAATCTGCCACTGTCCCCTGGTTTGCTTGTCCCTAATTGCTACTCCACACGGCACAGCTGGTAGTCCTAAAGATTCTTACCTTTTCTCTGTAGAAAACATCACCTGTTTGGAACTTAGGCGTCCTTGCCGTATCTTCCAGGCCCTGTACTCCAGTGGATTGACAGACACACTCAGACCAAGGAACTCACTCACTAGTCTGGGACCCCCACCCAAGGTCCTGCATTCTAGTGGACCAGCTGACCCACCCAGACAGAGGCCCCAAGACCAGCCAATTAGCAGACACTGATTGCTTCACCCTCTGCCCACCAAACTGTCTTTAAAAACCCTGACCCTCCACTTCTTTTTTTTTTTTGAGATGGAGTCTCACTGTGTTGCCCTCAGTAGAGTGCTGTGCTGCCACAGCTCACAGCAACCTCCAGAACTTGGGCTTAGGCAATTCTCTTGCCTCAGCCTCCCAAGTAGCTGGTACTACAGGCGCCTGCCACAACTTTCGGCTATTTTTGTTCAGTTGTTGTTTGGCAGCCCAGGCTGGGTTTGAACCCACTAACTTTAGTGTATGTGGCTGGTACCGAGCCAACAATGACTATTTATACATCATCTGTTATACTTTTTAAAATACTTCTCTCAAATGTGACTTATATTTTAACTATGTTTATGGGTTCTTTTGACCTAGAGAGGTTTTACGTTTTTATATGATCAAATCTGTCAGTATTTCTCTTTAAAAAGATTCATGTTTCAAAATGCAGTCTCTACTAAAAGACCATGACACCATTTCCCTGTATGTTCTGTGGTATAAATTTGTCAAATGTCTTTCTCTTTTTTACCACATGTCGTAGATTTTGACCGTACAGAAGAACTTGGAGTGAAACATGAGATTCTCCTTTCCTTACCTGTCTCCTGTCTGCACAGCCCCTACCTGCCTGATCTTGGCACCTGTATCCACTGCTTCCTGCCTGGTTAAAGCCACGTGCATTTCCCCCAGTCTCAACGTCTCACTGTAAAGCCACACGTGGGATCAGGGCACAGCCCTGCTTATCTTACTTACTTTTTCCATGCCACAGTACGTCTTGGATACTTTAAATGTCAACAAAGATAAGTCAACCTTATTCTTTTTAGTTTCCTGGAAACTTTAAATGTCATTACAAAGAAGTCTATCTTGCTCTTTTTAGTGGCTGAAAAGTACTACATCTTACGTACTCTATAACTTAACTGCTTCTACCATGATCAACACGCAGGTATTTTCAAATTGTTTTGTTATTACTACAATTTGAGAAAGTGTAATTATTCGTTTTTAATCTTTGTTTAATCTTATCTTAACCTATCTGACATTGATTTTTGTTTTCAGCAGGAGAGTCATTCAGACATGCATTGAACAGCACATCTTTTCTTTTATCAATTCACAATGCTATTTTGTTATAATTTTAAAATTATGGCTAATTCTAATTCTTGATTTGTAATTTTTATTCTCCGATTGCTGTGTCAAGACCACATCATTTTAATTACTGAATATTTATAAAATGTTTGATTATCTCCTAGAACAAGTTAATCTTTTTTTTTTTTTACTAAAAGTATTTAAGTCATTCTTCTCATTTCCTTTATTCCCTAAATGGACTAGAAACAACTTGCCAATATATGGAATCTTTTAGGGTTGTTATTTATTTATTTATTTATTTATTTTAATTATTTTTTCTTATCTGTACTCTTTATTGTCAGCTTTTTAAAAATTAGTATTAAATCATAGCTGTGTACATTAATGCGATCATGGGGCACCATACACTGGTTTTATAGACCATTTGACACATTTTCATCACACTGGGTAGCATAGCCTTCCTGGCATTTTCTTAGTTATTGTGTTAAGACATTTATATTCTACATTTACTAAGTTTCACATGCACCCTTGTTAGATGCACCGTAGGTATAATCCCACCAATCACCATCCTTCCGCCCATCCTCCCTCCCCCCCCCCCTTCCCCATATTCTTAGGTTGTAACTGGGTTATAGCCTTCATGTGAAAGCCATAAATTAGTTTCATAGTAGGGCTGAGTACAGTGGATACTTTTTCTTCCATTCCTGAGATACTTTGCTAAGAAGAATATGCTCCAATTCCATCCATATAAAAATGAAAGAGGCAAAGTCTCCATCTTTCTTTAAGGCTGCATAATATTCCATGGTGTACATATACCACAATTTATTAATCTGTTCATGGATCGATGGGCACTTGGGCTTTTTCCATGACTTAGCAATTATGAATTGGGCTTCAATAAACATTCTGGTACAAATACCTTTGTTATAATGTGATTTTTGGTCTTCTGGGTATATACCTAGTAGAGGAATTATAGGATTGAATGGCAGATCTATTTTTAGATCTCTAAGTGTTCTCCAAACATCTTTCCAAAAGGA
>CAUYPK010059623.1:0-40640 GCA_963574355.1 Loris lydekkerianus
TTCATAGAGAAAAATTGGCCGAAAATCGCTTAATGACATTATATAGTAATAGGCTGAAAAGAATAAAAAAATTAAAAGTAGAAAAAAATGAACAGCATCAATGTATAGAGTACAAAATTCTCCATCGATCAATATATACCACAACACAGTAGAATAAATATTTATTGAGATATGGAGCTACAAAAACACATGACATTAAAACGGACAAAACCTTGGAAACAACCTAATAATATTCCCATCTGCTTCTCTGTGTGTCCAATGAACACGTAATGCTAAGTAATTAACATAGATCCATTAAGGGAATGGATTTAAACACTCATAATAATTTATTCTGAAGTTTGTTTGATCGGAAGTTCCATTCTTGCCATGTCTGTCATATCTCATCGTCTCACTTGGGTTATTAAGACAATACATTACAAGCAATGGTTAAATGTGTACAGAGTTATTGTGATTACATGAAACCTGAAACTCAAAGGTTCATTGGAGCAGTCTGGCTCCCCACCTGGAGCAGGGCTCCTCAACTTTCCCAATACTGCAGCCCTTTAATACAATTACTGTGGGTCAGGACCACAGGGTGGGAACTGCTGACCTATGGGCACATTCTTTCCGTCATCAACACAGCGCGCTCCAGTCAGAGGGAACGAGGCCCAGTCTGTCACGAGGGATTATTTTATACTTGTTTTCTGTGGCTCCTGACATTTCATTCGAGTACTTTCCTATACCCTAGGAATCTCCATCTGCTGTATGTCAAAATTTTAAATTCTCTCCTTGTGAACTTTAACACTCCTATATAAACCAGTTGGAAAGGCAGGCCAACTTTATATCAATTACTTTGGTTATTAACTAGTTTATTCTAAAAATAATTGTTTCACAAGGTCTGAATTTTCCAAATTTTTGCAATATGCAAATCATAGCTATCACTCTGCCTTTTTATAGCCTATTTTTTTTTCTCTTGAATACCCTGAGAATGGCAAATAAACTAAGGTTCTATGGCTCTCACACTTACTTTTCTATTTCAGTGATTATTACATCAATAAACCTGATTCAGCCCTCACTGCTGTTCAATTCATTAATTAAAGCCATTTTATTGCTACCACTGTGATTTTTCAAGGATATCAAAAACACATTCAAAAATCAAAGCAGTGTACATCATCAGCTTTGATACGTGCATAGTACACATCACTTACATTTCAACTCCAAACTAAAAACATTTTTAGAATTTAAACAGATAGCAGATATTCTATATACTTTAAACAAAAATACTTAGAATACATGCTGAGTTTACTAGAAAGAGCAGCATGCATGTGATAAATAAATAAATAGCATGTGATAAACAGCAAACTGCCAAGTGTTCCAAAAATCCTCTTAGAATGGAAACATGTATGAATAATTAAGTACATAATAACAACAATAGTAATGGATTTCATATTAATCACAATTCTAGTTTTATATGAGGTTGGATAATTAAGTTCAAGAACTTGTCCGAGTAGAAGTGCTACATACCTCACTGCTGAATATCACTGTGCCATCTCCAAAGTATGCCCTGGGGAAGCCGCACCTACGCCAGCACCCAGTCCATCCGTCAAAGCGCTTTTCCTAGAATGAATTCGTGAGCTTAATTGTCTGATGCCATCCAACTACAGCTTTGGTGGCCATTGCAGAAAAAGAATTCCAAAATTACTTCGGAGGGTGGACTATGGATACCTTCCCAAGACTATGTAGCTAGATGGTATTTTCTCTAATTTAGTCTTCATAACCACTTAGGAAGGAGGTGTAAGTCTGTCACTTTTCACCAGGGCAATGCGTAGCCTCCCAAGGACCGTACCTCGATGGGGACTGCAACGATATTCAGCAATGACATCTGCAGCACTTTTTCCAGGATGAGTTTGTGGACTTAATTGTCTGATCTTGTAGAATTAAATTGTTTTTTAGAATTTTATTTAAGTCATAATACTATGATCAAGAATGACTTGGATACATCTATGAAGTGAAATATTTTATCCTTAGACGAAACATGAAAGCCTCTGCTCAAAGAATGACAAGTTGCTATTAAAACTACCAATGTATACAAGGCAAGGCACTGTAACCATACTTATAGATTAGAAACCATTCAACTGTATTTTGCAAAGCAAGACTGAAATTCTGAGTTGGACCTAGTAAGCACACTAACGTATGACTTTTGCTATTTTTGACATCCCAGAACACCTAAAACATAAAATATGAATTACAGTAGCAGACCACGGCGGAGTTGGCCAGTAAGTATGCCAGAAGAAAGCCCACAGTGGAATTCAAATTATAGTTTAGTATGTGTAAGAGAATCTCATAAAATTAGAGTAACACTAAAATACCATGTATTTCTTATAGCAATGAAATTCCACCTTAATTCTTAAAATCAGTTTCCAAAGTAGGTTGAAAGAAAGATTGGTGGATAAAGTTGAAAGAATGGAATTTTGCTAGTGCAGCAAAAAAAGTACACCTCTCTTCAAACCCCTCATGAAAACTAGCAGGAGAGAAACGGCATTCGTGTTGTCCTGGAAGCATCACAAGTACTGACATAAGGAGGTATTACAAGGCCACGAGCATGTTCTCCCAAACTTGCCAAATTCAATGGGTAATAGGAGACTTCAAGTGCTTCTGTCTCCTCTCTCTCACCTACATACGGTTGCTCGGCAAGAGAAGCTGCGCTGTCCACTCTTCCCATAATATACTCTGCCTCACATGGAAATTTGGATCACTGCAATCACATGGCAAATTGATTTAAGGGGTATGCCTTTTTCCTTTTAAAATAACTCAACTTTTAGACTTTATTTTTCCATACAGAAAGGAGACTTTTAAAACGCTACTTCTAAGGACAAGTACAATTAGTTCCTGAAAAGTGTTTCAGCTGTCCAAAGCAAGCATCTCTTCACGCTGAGGAAGATGGCAGTTAACGTTCCACCCTATTTTGTTGGCCAAATCATCCCTTCATGCGTTGGCATCATGCACGATTAGTGCATTAGTGGGGTCCTGCACCAGGTACATTGCCTAGACCCCAGGTGAGAAACCAAGTCTTCCTGGAATGATTTGCTTTATTGTGTGGACTAATGAGCATCAGTTAAACTGCCTTTTAATTGACTGGCTGTCTAAGTAACATGCCTTTGAGGGAAACACTACTTTTGAAATTTCCTTTGGCCAGGAGGGGAAAGAGCAGGCTGAAGGCTTTGAAGTCTGCAGCCATCAGACTAATTATCAGCACCATTCAACTTATGTTCATTTAATTACAGTAAATTAAAAAGGATGTGGGGTTTTGGAAGAAAATAAAGAGAGTCAATAAACAGTGACAGAAATTCCAGACTCTGCAAATTATTCGCGCCTTCTCCAGAGGAGACCATGAGCTCCGTCTTCATCTTGCTTTAGGTATAAACCACTTGACTAAGGCAGGGGTGGGAGAGGGCGTTAAGAATGTGGGGAGGGTGGGAAGAGGGAACACTTACGGTAGGCCCAGACTATGTAGACAGTTGGTATTTTCTCTATTTAATTTAATCTTCATAACCACTTAAGAAGGAGACGTAAGTCTGTCACTTTTCACAAACATGAGTAAAAGCATACACTTGCTTGGAGCTCACTAGCAGCGGGCGCCGTCCTGGGCACCACACACACCTGAACACGCGTGACGCTCACAACAGCCCTACGGACAAAATGAGGTCGGGCAATTAAGTTCTTGAACTCATCCTAGAAAAAGTGCTTTGCAGGGTGGACTGGGCACTGGCGGCGGTGCATAGCTTCCCAAGGGGAGTGCTGCGAAGGTGACTGTAGTGAGATTCAGCAGCCAGGCCTGCAGCACTCCTTAATTGTCAGACCTTGTATACTATTTTACTGTCCCCATTTCACCCACATGCAGCATGGGAGGGTGGCATGGCTTCCCCAAGGCCCCACAGCAGGGAGGTACGGTGACAATACAAATCCAGGGGTCCTACCTGGGACTACATGCTTTCTGTCATCGCCCTCAGTGGAGGCACTTGCTGTCCCGTGTCCAGACGAGGTGGCAGAGCTGTGCCAACCCCCCTCCCACCCACTTGCCTGAAGTCAAAGGTCATCTTTCTCCCAGCTAAGAGGTAGAGAAGGCACAAGACGAGGGACCCTTCCATCAGGAAAGCACCACAGCTCTGCAGTGCCACTGAGGAGGTCACAGACAGACACACAAAAGCTGAAACCTCCTACTCAGGTGGTTCAGAGGAACCTGCTCAGGGGAAGCCTGACGGAATTTGAACCCCGACTACTGTGCATCTCAACCCAGGCACGTTCTCTCTCTCTTTTTTCTTTTTTTCTTTTTTTGAGACAGAGTCTCACTATGTCACCCTCGGTGGAGTCCCGTGGTGTCACAGCTCACAGCAACCTCAAACTCTTGGGTTTAAACGATTCTCTTGCCTCAGCCTCGCCCCAAGCAGCTGGAACTACAGGTGCCCGCCATAATGCCCAGCTATTTTTTTGTTACAGTTGTCATTGCTGTTTAGCAGGCCTGGGCCAGAACCTGCCAGCCTTGGTGTACGTGGCCAGCGTCCTACCCACTGAGCTAGGGCACCACCCCAAGCATCGTTCTTAGTTATGAAGATTAAATTCATCCATTCAGGAAATTCCTCCATCCTCCTGGAGGATGAAGGATAATACTCACACATGTAAACATTTTTATTTGTATATTTAAATCACAAAACTAGCTTTACTGTATCTTTGCCCACTTAAATTTTGTTGTTAAATATGCTCATTGTCCCAATGACTTCTGGTTCTTATTTTCTTGACACACACCACGGCCTTATCCTTCTGTGAATTTTCTGCACCTCTCTTGATAGCCTGAGTTGCTCTCCATGCAGACATTTTTTAAAGCTTAAAGATGAACATTTTGAGAGTAAATGTAAGAAGTTCTTTGTTCCTGACATTTATATAGATATTTAGAATAAAGAGAAGATTATAGGACTGGCAAAGCTGGATGGTGAGAATTCAGTCAGGGGGCTTTTAACAACACATCAAATACAGAAAAGAGGCCTAGAATAATCCAGAGCATACTGGTAGTTTTACTTTTAAGTAGGCAAAACTGTCCTATCCCATTTATTTTGTCCCTTCTCATCACCTTACTCCAGTTCCTGCCCAGTGTCCAGCAGCTGACCTACGGCAATCACACCACAACAATCGATACATGTCAAGAAAGGATTTCTTCCACATTCTTAATTTGGAACAAGATTAACATTTGGAATTCCACATGAAACTCAATACACTATAAAAAAAAATTCTCAAAAAAAATATTTTTAACTGCAAATCCCCATGGTCAGTGAAGAGTTAGTTCTGCACAAAGAATAACTCTTATCACTTGCTTTGCGCCTGTGCTCACATGGTGCTGTGTGACACAGTGGAATGTTCTCCGACTCTGGTGGGACGCTCGGGCCATCAAAATTTCATTAGCCTCACAGAAGTTCTAGCACCCTTCTTAACTTGAACTGTTGGCCTCCTTATCAATAAATAAATGAAATCTAATCCCTTTCAGTGACTAAATTCTTCTTTAAAGTTATAACGAGAATGTCAGGCACTCTGCTTGCATGTTTTTACAAATGTTGGATAACATTTTTTTTTTTTTTTTCCTGGGGAAAACAGCCTCATTCACAGTTATTCTAAATGATGAAAACAGTCAGTGAAAACTCCCATGTTAAGCCAGATGAAAACAAATCAGTGTCTGGGTTTTAAATTAGCTTCCTTTTTTGGCGAGTTACTTCACCCATGTCCTTCTCATTCCGACCTTTAGTGACATAACAGAACTTTCAAGGACACACCTCAAACTAGTGCAAAAATGAATAAAATTAGACAATGAAAAGAAATCATGAGTCAGAGGAAAACATAATCAGAAACTAGTAGCCTTTGCAATTAGAGCAATTTAAAATATCTGAGACCAGAATTAAATTATTTTACTAATTTTATATTAGAACTATTTGAAGTAGCAAGAAGTAGCAAGAAAAGTAAAAATATGTAGAAGTGTTGACAGTTAAGTTCGTGAACTCATCCTAGAAAAAAATGCTACATCCCTGACTATCACTATTGTGCTGACTAGCACTGTGGTCACCAGATGGCCAAGGAGAGGACTTCAAAGGTGACTGCAGTTACAGTCACTAGTGAGCTATGTAGTACTTTTTCTAGGATGAGTTCACCAACTTAACTGTTACACCAACTTAACTGTTGCATTTTTTTTTTTTTGAGAAAATTATAAAGATGTTAGAATAACTTGTGTATGATTGAAAAATTTCAGTTCTTACTATAACCCAACTTAAGGAGGAAAAAAAAATCATACATTTTTATATCAGGAAAAAAAATTCTCAAAGCTCTTGTTTAATTCCACAATTCAAAATTATAAGGTCTGCTAAATACCTCAGAAAATTATGCACCCCCTTTATCTTAATGTGATTAATTACTTTAAATGAAATCTTATTCCTTTCGAGTCATCACTGAGATCTCAGAACAAATAAATTAATCTAAAAATGCTCCTATGGACATATACATTAAATATATGAAACAGTTAGAGTCTTCATTAAAACAATATATCTACTTTATTTCCTTTCTTAAAACTGCTCTCATTGGGAATTCCTAGACCATCAAAGTGTTATTAAAAAAAAACAGCCACAACCAAACCCTGGGAAAAGAGTGAACATAAGTTTAAGTCATTACTTTGCCCAACTCTACAAACATTGCTTTTGACACTTCAGACTCTTAACTTGGCTGACCTGTTTACTCCCAACAAATGCTGCCAAACGTTCTGAATTTCAAGGCAAGTCTCTTGATACTCTCCCTGTCTCTCTTCATTCTGCTTCCTAACCACCACTTGGAGGATTAAAAGCCTGCGACTTTTATGCCTTCACATCACCCAGGGAACAGGGGCTATGAGATTCCACTGGAGACAAGTCCCTCCTCTAGTTAATAATAATCCACGCATGTGACGAGGGCAGTGGTGTGAGAAACTCACAAGTCTTCCTCCTCTCCTCTCAAATATTTGGGTATTATAAACTATTAATTAAAGATCACAAAGTTGGTAGTTTTCTGCTTTGTGAAAAGCAAAAAAAAAAAAAAAAAGCATGTGTTTGGGAGTTCACTATGAGATAGTTTTAGCCAATATATAATTTTAAAAATAATAAAACTAGTTTGTATTTTACCAATATAGATTCCATAACAAGACACACTTCTTTTGAGAGAGAGAGAAAAAGGGAGGCTACAAATGGGTTTTGGCGGAAAGGGTAAGTTCACCCAATGTGAAAAATATGTAATAGAACAGAGAGACACATTCACAGGGGTGGTCCGTGTGAAACTGATCGTATCATGCAGCTGCTTTCCATTCTCTTCCAGAACATCACACGTTCTACTGTGTTTTAAGAAAATCAAATGCCAAACGCTACAGCTACATGTAGCCCTGGTACCTGCAAGCACAGAGGAGAAGCTGGACAGGACTCGACATTCATACCCGTCATGTGTATTTAAGACCAGTGACTGTGGAAGCCACTATTGGAAACTGATACATACACAGGATTACCCAAGTGAAAGGATTAGCTGAAAGAAGTGTTGGCTGTCCCAGCCTAAGACTCACTTTGCCAAAACAACAACAACAAAAATAACCAGTCTTTGTTTTTTCTTTGGGCTAGAATAAAAATAGCCTTCACCAAGAACTGACACTTCCAAAATTAACATACTAAGTATATGTTATTACTTGGTCTTGACTTTGGTTTGATGCACTAGGTTAATTCTACATAGATGAGAAACTGTTTGTTTGGGTTTAAAGTAGACTTTTTCATGAAGAGAAAGGAAATGTTATGAAGAAGCGTTGAGGAGCCCCTGGATACTCTGACGTCTTGTAAACTGATAGCTAAGTCAACCTGCTTTCCTAATTACAAAGCAAAGCTGACAGAGTTGCCCCATAAATAATAAAATGGAAACAGCACTGATAAAACAAGCATTTTTCTTTTCACATGTCATGCAATTCTTCCACTTTAATTTTCTCTTTGCTTTCTGATGCATCCCATATACGCAGCATTAATAACTCGGCTGAAGTAGCACCGTTAATATTAAAGGTGGAAGGAGAAATTATATTTTTTGTTGCCTGGTGCATTAGCACCAATGCTCTAATTCTTCCTAGACATAGTATTGACTCAAAATTACCTTTTCTTTAAAATTTACTATTGCATATAAATTAACTGGTTTTCAAAAAAATTATCCCACATTGGCAATAGGGGAAAATCCTGATAATTTATAAAGACATTTTTTCTTACAACATACAAATCTGCTATTTGGATATCCTAAAATCTGATTTTTGTGTGTGGATTTAATTGGATAGTAATCCAGTCCCCAAAGCACATCAAAGGCCATACTTCCCCTTTTTACCAAGATTTCAATTGCTCTCATCAGCTAGTAAGTTTAAAGCATGATCAAATTTGTTCTTCAATCACTTGAGCCCTGTTAATAAACTATTCTGTGTGCCCACTCATCCATTCTAAGATTCTAACTTCTTTGAGATATCTTCAAGAGGAATCTACAAAGACATCTTTGATTGCAAGATGGCTCAGGGGTAAGTGTTATCAACATTGCTCGGCTAGCCACAGAGGAAAACAGGTGACATGGCCCAAGATAAGCCAAAGCTAATCCTTTTTTTTTTTTTTTCTGTACATGATTAAACTGTTTTCCAAAACTATAGCTAAGACATCATATGCTGCCTGCCTCATTTCACAATCTGACGTCGAATATTGATTTTTTTTTCTCCAGGGGAGAAAAAAAAACAAAAAACAGAATAATTCAAGGACATTTCTTGGATTCTACTGCATTAAAACAAAAAGTAAAGAAGAAGAAAGAAAGAGAAAGAAGGATGGGAGGAAGGAAGAAAGGAGAGAAAACAGACTCCTCCAGAGTCAACCAAATCAGACAGAAGCACTGAACGCCAACATTATAAAGTGGAAAGGTGACTCACCGTTCTCGCTGTCCGATTTGTTCTCGTGTTCTGTGTCTGTGAGGGTGAGGGCTGAGTTGGACCGACTTGACAGGCAGGAACTGCGGCCTGACTTGACCCCCCTGCCCCACAGTCTCATGGCATGCTCTGGGGACATCACTGCTTCATTTTCAGTATCAGCATCTGACCCTGCACTGATAGAGTAACCTCTGTGGGGGAGCCCCATTTCCGCACAAAATGCCAGTCCTCTTCGAGTTGCTGGTTCGCAAACTCCTAACTGCCTTAGGGTAAAATTCTGTCCTAATTAGGGGGAGAAAAAGATAACAACCAGTGAGTATATGTTTAGTGTTAGTTTTTTACTTTTTCTTAAAAAGAAATTTTCCCTGAAATAAACACTCAAGCATTCAAGTTTTTTAGCTCTCTGTACCAGGTGTTGGCGTCAGCTTTGCATGGCACACGACCAAGTGGGTGTGATTATGGGAGGAGAGGCTGGCCCCACTTAGAGCACCTCTGTTACCAGTTTAAGACCATAAGCACCTCTAAAGAGATAGGCAAGTAAGGTGGCACCGACCATAGGAACTCAACCCACAGAAAGCATTCTTGACCAATGCTAGAATTTTGCTTAATAGATTTACAAAGCAATAGAAATTGTTAGAATTATTTTCTATGCCCTGCCTTATTCCTAAACAATGAGATCTTTCAGACTGGGTGTAGTGGCTCATGCCTGTAAACTCTGGGAGGCCAAGGAGGGTGGACTGCCTGAGCTCAGGAGTTCGGGACTAGCCTGAGCAAGAACAAGACCCCATCTCTACTAAAACTACAAAGACTAGCTAGACATTGTGGTGGGCACCTGTAGTTCCTACTACTCGGGAGGCTGCAACAGGAGGATCACTCAAGCTCAAGAGTTTGAGGTTGCTGTGAGCTAGATGATGCCCCAGTACTGTACCCAAGGTGACAAAGCAAGACACTATCTCAAAAAATAAAATAAAATAAAATAACATATTCCAGTCAAGATGTCACTCCTTCAGAAGGGAAAAAGATTTCCCTCGGGAACATGTGCTCGTTAAGTAGAAACGTGAGCTTCATCAGTTTTATTATTCTTCCCACCTTAACTCAACAGCTAATACAAACATGTGGGGTGTGTATCTGCACACACTAAATTTTGTCTTGAAAATCTGCAGCCTATTTTGAATGCCTTTGACTTTCTAGACTTTTTTCTTTAATAAACACTTGAAAACATCTGTATTGATCAGAATAAACCAGTTTTTGCAAAGAAAGTGCACTCTCAAACTAAAGCAGGAGTATTATGTATTTAAAAATTAATGATAAAATCAACTTCCCTGGAAAATAAATGGCTGTGAACTCTGCAGGCCTTTACTAATAAATTGAGCAGCATAAAACTCATGACACCGCAATAACTTAAAGCAAAAGTGTTTAAATTAGGTGACACTTTAAAATGACTGGTGTTATTAATGATTTTTCCAATCCTGTATTTATTCTTGAAATCTCACATATGTTTTATGATATTATGGATGAGAAGAGGGAGAAGAATGTTTGCTGGTAGATGTGTCCAGATGTTTGTTCCATTGGTGTGGAAGAGCCTGAGTGCCAACCATAGTCAAAATACAGAACAGTAAAGAACAACAGTATGCAAAGACTGATTTAAAAGCTACTGTCTAATAACCAAACCTTTTAAAAATATTAGGCATGTATGTTACTCATATTTTTTATTTTCCTATATTTGCCTCTTAAATCTATGAACATTTTAAAGTTGATAAGCTGACATGAGAAACACACGCTATATGTTTTAAAAGACAGTATTATAAATTATTTGTGATAAAAGTATAACATGTTGAATCGTCTAGGAAATAAATCAAACATAATGGACAGTGCTGTAAATATTTGGCTATAAAGATCTTAGCACCCTCTAGGTCTCAACACATCTTACTTAAATAGTGTGGTTAATTGCTTTTTCTGCTTCAGTCATATCAGAAGTTGGAATCAGCTTTATTTCGGTCAGACTTCCAAATGGATTCTGACAATGATACTCATAAATAATGAAAATCAGTTGCTACAATTAGCTGCAAATCAAACTGTGCTTATCAGAGAGATGTGAGTATCTGAACCAAAAAGTATGTCAAAAAAAAAGGGGGGGGGAAGGAAAAGGGTTTTTCTGGTCGAGCAGTGAGAAAGGGGGTGAGCTTGCTGAAGTAACACACAGTATTGCCAGGATTTTAGAAGAACTAGTGCAGATTGTACTTACACAAACAACCAATCTAAACAAATCAAATGTCATCGCGGAGAGTCTATGAAATTTCCCTAAAAGAGCTTCCCCACCATGATTTACATGTTATGTTTAACATGGGGGGAGTGCTCTAAAGCATTTAAATATTACTGATATGCTGACTTTTCAGAGTAAGAACACAAAATGGTTTTAAAGAGGAAAAAAGAAAGTATAAGATCTTCAGCATCTTTCCTCTATTTTGGAAGGAGTCCATATTTTAGAATAAAAAGAAGAGAAGTTAAAAACAGTAAGAACTCCTTTTCTAATCTGTGAAATGTAACTTGGAGCATTTTCCAAGTTACTGACTTCTCACGCTATTGCCATCTTGAAGCAAAAATCTAGGAGGTGAAGGAAAGCAGAAAACTGCGATCTTTATTTGTTATCCAGGTATGTAAACACAGCCCACTTTGCAACTGAGTAGGCGACACATCCCCCCTACAAATTGCTCTGTGCATCCCTCACTCCATAAACAGAAGCCAATGTCTCAGAATGATTCCAAACTCTTCAGGGCTGTTTCTGAAATGCAAGCTAAAAAAGCAAGCACAGCAGTTGGAATCCCTGTTAGATCTCCTTACTGAATTAAAATGTTTGTTTTTGTTTCCCCTAGGAAAGAGTGTTAAACTTGGCCTTGGATGGACCCAGGTTATAGCCACTCACTAGCTGGGCTCAAATGCTTCATCGCTTGACTTTTTTCATCTTTCTGGGCTGTCATGGCTTGGTTCTAAGAGATAGTTTATGTAAATGTGACTTGCATGATGAAGGGCTAAATGAAAAAATGGCTTACAAATAAATGCCTTGACAAATATAATTAATAATCACGGAGAAATAAATAATTAGAGGGTAGGGGTGGAACCACCAAAGTTGACTTTTACTTAAGCAACTGCCTTCATCCCAAAATATCTCTACCCAGACCTGCCCCAGTGCTTCAAATTCTATTAGTTCAGGATTTTTTTTTTTTTTTTTAAGATCCCCTGTTTTAATGCAAACACCCCTAGGGAGATCTAACCTTCAACTAGAATAAATTATATTAGATTATTTCCCACAATCCAGTAATGTTTAGCAAGATCGGCTATACTTATGAAAAACATCTGCAGTTTTGACAAGTACGGGGAAGATGAAGAGTAGAAAGGTCATGGACTGGGAGGGGTGACCCTTGGCTGAGCTATGAAGGATGTGGGAGGCCCAGGCGAGGCTTGTCGGGAGGACTTTACGGCAACACAGAGAAGTGGAAACAGAACAAGGCACAAGAGATGCCTCCGGCACCAGGCTGCACCCTTGACAATCATGCTAGAAACATTTGTGCACACGTTTTTTGTGTGTGCCTGTATTTTCGTTCTCTTAGGTATATAGACAGGAATTGCTGGGTCCGACAGAAACTCTATGTCTAATCTTTTGAGGACCCAGCAGACCATTTTCCATAGAGACTGCACCATTTTAGATTCCCACTGGCTGTGAATGAGGGTTTTAATTTCTGCACATCCTCACCAAGACTTGTTATTATCTATGAGTTCTCTTTTATAGCACACTGCCAGTAAGGCCTGGAGTTTGCAATGAAACTTACAAATGAACTGGCGTTTGCATCAAAATTTAGGTAACATTAACAAGAAGTATTATTCTCTTAAAAAGCAGTTGATTCTGTGAGTCAGCTATGCAAATTCATTATAATTTTATTCCATCATTTTTTCTTGGCTGTCTCTTATACCGTGTGTATTCCTGGTAAAATATTTTTCTCTTAAAATTAGAAATACTCTATAGCTCAGAAAGCCTACCTTTGGGACTAGATCCGGTAAAACATAAAATCGCCTGATTTTAAACATACCAAATGTTAACAAACAAAATGTTTACTCTAGCTGCAAAGACTTAAAGAACCCTAATATTTGCCAGAAAGGGAATGGTGGGAGAAGTTATATATCCATGCTATAGAATACCGCATGGCTAGAACCAAGAATAAATTTAAACCCATGTCTTTACATCTGGAGAGAAGCCCATTTATATACGCATGCTTTAAGTTTTAAAAAATGCAAGTTGCATAATACTGTCTTTATGATTCCACTTTTGGAAACTAAGGAAGAGAACCAACAGGTTATATAAGCTGTTGTGATTCTGAGGATGAATAAAGGTGAGGAAGAATATACAACTGCTGAACTGCTGTAATGTCTTCTCTTTTCTTTTCTTTTTTCTTTTTTTTTTTTTTTTTTGAGGCAGAGTCTCACTATGTCACCCTGGGTAGAGTGCTATGGCATCACAGCCCACAGCAACCTCATACTCTTGGGCCCAAGTGATTCTCCTGACTCAGCCTCCAAAGTAGCTGAGACTACAGGCTCACACAGCCCAGCTATTTTTTGGTAGTAGTTGTCATTGTTGTTTAGCAATCCCAGGCTGGGCTTGAACCCGCCACCCTAGGTTTATGTGGCAGGTGCCTTGCCAACTGAGCTACGGGTATCACCCGTAATTTTCTATTTTATAGTTTCAAATTTTTACTTTTCATGATCATTATTTTAATAATTTAAAAAGCATAATAAAAATTAAAGCTAATCTTTTTAAAATAACAAATATATTATCTTGATTTGCTGTTTAATAGCTTCTATTCGATAATGAGAAATTTAATTGACTACCTTTTCATTTATTGTTAAAAAACAAAGTTGTGTCGTGTGTGACATATGGGCACACTGCTTCTCCTCCATTTCCTTCATCTTACATGGGTTGTTTTAAAGGAGAATAACCATTTCCCCCACTGTAGCAACTCCAAAAGCTAAGTATGGGAAATGGGTGAATGGATGAGTCAATATAAATTTAACACAGAGAAATAAAATAATCTATGACTGTTTTTATTTTCCCTGGTGGTTGTGAACTTGAATGGAATTCTTTATTCTCAGGCATGGAGTGACATTCCCTCCATGGGTTGAGCATAACAACAAACCAACCAAATAGGCAAACGTTTCTAACTGGGTGCTTGTAGAATTAGTGGCACCACCATCTTATTCAGAGTTCTCGTTTTTACTGTGGTAAGAAGATCACACGGCAATAGAAATATATGTAACTATCTCTGAGTGCATATTTTATGGGACACTCCAAACTCTTTAACCTTCTTATGTTAAATTCTCCACCATTGGAAAAGAATACCCATCCTTGAACATGCAACAGAAATTTCAATGTGGGTACAATCTTTTCTTGTGAGGCCCTCCAAAAATGAACCTAAAGTTGCACTAAATACCTTAACTCCCTCATGCCATTTTATTCTGCACATGAAATGTGAATATCTTCAACTAGTTGCTTAATTTACTCGTTACTAGGTTGTTAACCATCCATCACCACACACTGATAATCTTATGTTTCCAAAGGACATTGAAAATGGTCACTGGACACCATACTTATAACCCAGTTTATTTCTCCAAACACAAGTCTAATGGCAGACCCCAAGCAGTCATCTTCAAATCAGCATTCAGTGGAAACTTGAGGCTGGGCAGGGAGGTGAAGTTGGTGGGCCGGGTGGCAAAGGAGAACCCCAGGTACAAGCTGAGAAGGCAGGATTCCCACGAACGGCCCTGGAGAAGATGTGTTTTCTTTATGATGTGTGGGCCTTCTCCGGAGGATGAACATATGGATATTGAATGAAAGGTCTGGTGGCCCAAATGAGAAAAATGAGGTTGTGAGTCTGACATTTAAAGCAAGAGCACCTCTTAAACCCACATTGCGAAGGCCCGACTAGGCTCAACTGAAAAAAAGCAACTTTTGCAACCACTTGTAATTAGAGAAATAACCTTAAAGTGGCTTTTTATTAGAAATAGCCTGAAAATAAATTTGCTTATTTTCCCTTAGTAATTATTTTTTAGGGCAATCCAGGACCCAGTGATGACAACACGGCTGCAGCATATCTGCTGATGTCTGATAGCCACACTGCCTTTGGCGCGGGTGTGAGTATGCATATGGCTTGGCAGAACCCAGCAGGTGTTTAATAATTGTGACTGAAGCCGCAGGGCAATGATTCACAATGTGGATGCAAAATTGGCAACATGGCAAGGAACCAGATACAATTTTAGCAGTAAGCTGGCAGTGGGGTGGGGGGTTGCTCAAGACATCAGACCAATAAAGGACAAGGCAGGGGGAGAGGATTACCCCCACTGTGTCCCAAGGAGGGCCATAAGCGACATCTATCTGCTCCCACCTTCTGCTAGGTAATCTACAAAGCAGGTTGGCCGCCAAGCCGGAAAGCAACACTTGCCTACTTAACAGCCAAAATTAGTTAACAATCAGTTAGGCAGGGGGGCTGAAAGAAGGAGCTAAGAGGAAACTATTAACATGAAACAATGATAAACTGGAGCTATTTAACTTGTGTCTTTAAGTACAGAAATCTAAGGTTCAGTAAACATGACCATCTAAATCCTTTAATCCTGCCGCTGACATTTATAGTGACTGAGAAGGATTAATCATTTTGATCTCTAAATGAATCATTTTAAGCAGTTAATATTTAAAAGTAATAAACTTTGGAGTTGCAGTAATTAGCCCAGTGGATCTGATTAATGTTTCAGGTTTTCGTCTCTTTTTCTAAAACTCTATTATCAAAAAAATAAGTTTTCTCAACAATGGTATTTCAGAAAACATGAGGAAGGGTCTCGGATTCCTTTCGTGTTTTTCTGATGACAGAGGTGAGGTGGAGGACTGGTGAAATGAAAAGTTTGGGGCCTAACTGGAAATTCATAGCGGCATTAAGTGCTGAATGGTAGGACCATATGGTCATATTTCTTTTGAAGTCTAGAATCAGTTCCCATTATTCACTGTAATGGCATCCAAGACTAAACTAAATCTCAGTCTTTAAAATTAAAAGCATTTTCCTCTTGGCTCTCAAAGCTTCCTCTTTCACAATTTCCATCATGTCTGAATGTTTAATATATTTTCATAATGCAAAAAACACAAATAAGTAAAATTAAAAGAAGAATAAGAAAAATAATTTACTCCACTTCATTTCCAGAGTTGGATAAAATGGTGCAGAGACACATAATTAGTATCTTAATCAAAAGAGTTATTAATACTATTTTTACATCTGCTCAATGCTGTGACATTTTAAAATTATATGAACAACCTTTATGTTCTACATTTAAGAAATATGAATTCAGGGAGGGGGAATTAAAGGGGAGAGAGGGGAGGAGATTGGTGAGCTCCCACTTAGTGGGCACCATGGAGGAAGGTGTATAGGGCACACCTCCTGGGTGCAGGACATACTACAAGAGGGACTCCACCTAACAAATCCAAACATTGTAGCCTAGTTTGTACCCTCACATTAACTTGAAACAAAAAAGTGGATAAAATATTTCAGAAATAAAAAAAGAAACATGGGGCGGCAGCTGTGGCTCAGTGAGTAGGGCGCCAGCCCCATATACTGAGGGTTGTGGGTTTAAACCCAGCCCCGGCCAAAATGCAACAAAAAAATAGCTGGGCATTATGGCAGGCACCTGTAGTCCCAGCTACTCGGGAGGGTGAGGCAAGAGAATCGCCTAAACCCAGGAGCTGGAGGTTGCAGTGAGTTGTGACACCACGGCACTCTACTGAGGGTGATAAAGTGAGACTCTGTCTCTAAAAAAAAAAAAAGGAAGAAAAGAAACATGAATTCAATTCTTTTGCTCTATCTTGAACAAACAATATATAGAAACATTTAATATCTACCTATCATTTTAGCAATAAAACTTCCCTTGTAAAAGTATATCTAATAGCTTAAAATGGGCCTTTTTCTATTTGGAAATAGATGAAAATTTTGCAAGTCCTGGTCCCAACTATATGCCACCAACTCTTCATTCTCTCAGCACAATCCTGGATATTGTCACGTATGCTATTATCTTAACGGGCAAAATGTCTTTATCCAGCAAAACATTATAGTGCAACGACAGCAGAGGTTGTTTTTAAGAGAAGATTGTAGTTATGGTTCAGTAAAGACAGTGTGACTCTGCCCCCAGCACCATATGAACCTCACCCAGGCTGAAGCTGAATGAAAGAAAAAATACAAACCTAAAACTTTCTATACTCACCTACAGTTGTTTGGACATGTCTATTTTTACTTTTGTTTTATTATTACCACTTAGGTGCACTGAAATATGCAGATCAAAAACGGGCATTTCCATGAGTTTTAACACACGTATCCACCAGGACCCCAAACAAGACGGGGGCATCTCCTCACATCCACACCGTTCTCCCGCGCCCTGTTAATCCCATCCCCAAGGGCAGCCATCGTTCTGATTGCTTTCACAGATTAGTTTTGTCTGTCTTGAACTTTATGCAAGTGGAGCCATGCAGCATTTCCTCCGGGTCCTTTTGCTTAACAGAACGTTTCCAGAGTCTTCCGTGCTGTTGCACTTATCAGTAGATCATTCTGTTGTCTTGCCAACTCCTAGACTGTGGTACGAATATACTAAAGTGTATTAAAACTATTCCCTGGGAGATTCCAGTTTGGGCATATTATGAATAAAGCTGTTATGAACCTAAGTTTTTATATGTTTTGAGTAAATTCTTAGAGATGAATTCTGAGTTAAGGAGGAGATGTTATTTTTAACTGTATATAAGAAAGTGCCAGTTTCCAAAGCAGCTGTGCCATCGTACACTTCCCCGTCCCCTCAGCCTCGTGGGAAAGTCCCGGTTGTTCCACGTCCTCACCAATACGCCTTCTCGGCTGCTTTCTGACCACTTGAATTTCTCTTCCGTGAACTGCTGTGCAAGCCATTTTCCCATGGGGTTGTCTATCTTTCTGGTTTTATCTGTACAGGTCTCTCAGTGTATTACACATATAAATATAGATACATGTCCCATGGGTTAGATCTTCCAATATAATGGCTTTGTTTCTGGGAATTCTAACGTACATATAAAAGGTATTAAATGTTTAAAAATCATCATTTAAGCCTGCCTTTCATCTGGGTTTTCCGTTTTCATTAGAATGGTCTCCCCCCCTCTTGGGTGTACATGGAGTTGCTGGGACAGGGTGGGTGGATTAACACCACTTCCTCGATATTTCTGATATAAGAACTGGAAAGCAAAAATAGTAAATCTTTCCTCTCCTAGTAGAGGTAAGTATGGTCGTGTGTAGAGGAGAAGTAAGAAGTCTCAGAGTAATACAATGAACTAGTCCAGTACAGAGAAAGCCTTCTCAGCTTGGCATTCACTCTATTCCAAAGGGAATATAAACCAAAGCAACCACAGGGGGGTGGGGGGGGATGGGACAAAAGGCTCGTGCTAAGGATAGTGGAGAAAAACAGATGGTTGTCTAGGTAGCCCATCTCTGGACCTCCTGTTTTGTAAGAAAATAATTCCCTTGGATGTTTGAGCGACTGTTTTTGGAGCTTTCTGCTACTCACGGCTCCAGTCATTCCTTTCTTACTCAGTCTCTCAAATTAACTTCTAGAATTCTTATTGCTTTATTTTTTACATTTGTCTTTAATCCATCTTCATTTATTTTTGAATATGCTGAGAGATATGGGTCCAATTTTATGCGCTTCCAGATGGATAACCAGTTGTGCCAGCACTATTTATCAAATCCCACTGAATAGAAAACCATTTTTTATTTTATATTGAATTTCCCTGTATACTAAGGTCTATTTATGAAGTTTTAGTCTATTCTGCTGATCTACTTGTCTTTATTCATGCCAATATTATATAGATGTGATTACAGCAGCTTCATAGCATTTTAAAATACATCTATATTAAGACCATTTTACCCTCACTATGTGACTTATAAATATGTTTTTCACTATTATCAGACATTTTTTCTTCCAAGTAAATTATAAGATTCAATTAAGATTAACCCCAACCCATTGGAATTTTATTTAATAGCCTTGAGTTCTATGCATTCATTTTGGGAGAATTGGTATTATTACAGTATCAGTCTTCTCATCCAAAGCTGTGGACTGTATTTCTGTTTATTCAGATTTTGCTTCATGTTTTTCAATAGTATTTTAAAGGTCCCTTCCTGTTAGATCCCATACCATGCTTGTGAAACTTATTCCAAATAATTTGATGGTGTTTGCTGTCTTTGTGATGGGATTTATTTCCTGACTTCTAAATTTAGCCATTTTATGCTTAATAATTATTGCGATTGCTTAGTAATATGCAACCTATATCTATACGCTGTTGTCCTAGGCAGTTTACTCATCTTATCCTCAAAAAGCTATAGCACAATCTACATATGAGAAAATTGAGGCACAGAGAACGTAAAAAACGTTGTCTAAGCTAGTTACTTCACCAACATTAGGTAACCTACCAGTCAGCTAATAAACAGCAGAGGCAGGACTCAAATGTGGGTCTTCTGGATCCAGAACCTACACTCTCAACTATTAAGCTGTATTTTTATCTTGTATTCATCCAGCTATCAAATTCCCTTCAAATGACATATGGTTTTTGCATGTGTACAATCATATATTTAACAAAAGTGCTGATGTTAACTTTTTCCAAAATATATATCAATTGTTTAATTTTCTTTTCTTATTGCAATTGCCAAAATGTCTAAAACAGTTTTAAATACTAATGCGAGAACAGATGAAGCTTTCTTATGTTCCTGATTTTAACTGAAATGTCCTAAAATCTCACCTCTTAGAATGCTGTTTAATTTTGTGAATGATCATCTTAAAGTGTTTTTTCTTTTTGTTTTACTTTCATTTTTTTAATGAGGCTTTACATCATCTTTTCTTTCTTTTTTTTTTTTTTTATTTTTGGAGATTCGTTAAAGGTACAAACAACCGGGTTACACTGATTGCATTTGTTAGGTAAAGTCCCTCTTATAATTGTGACCCATCCCCAAGAGGTGTGTCATACCCTGTGACCACCCCCCCTTCCCTGTCCCTGCACCCCCCTACTGTGTATTAGGTCATCAATTGTCCTCATATTAGAACTGAGTACATAGGATTCTTGCTTCTCCATCCTTGTGATGCTTTACTAAGAAGAATGTGTTCCATTTCCATCCAGTTTAATATAAAAAGATGTAATCTAATTATTGTAATAGATTTCCAACACTAAAAAATACTTCCATTATCAGCAAGAATTAGTAACCACTTGGTTATTAATATGGTCTACGTATTATTATTTTTATACATTGAGGATTCGTAAATGCAAATGGCTATTTATAACTTTTACACCCATATTTGAGAAATAATTTTGGTCTATACAGCTTCTGTTTTATACTATTTTAGTCAAATTTTGTTATTGAGGTTATGCCAAATTCCAATTTCATAATATGAATTTTTATGCCGCTTTTTTTTTTTATGTGCATATGTGTGGTGTTGAATAGCTTTTTAAATATTAGATTTAGTTGTCTTCTGAAGGTTATATAAAATCTACCTAGGAAGCTATTTGGCCCTTTTAAATAGTCCCTCTTTTAATCACCTTTCTAATCTCTTCCGAGATAATTGCTTTTGACAAGTTTTCTCCATGTTCTGAAATCATTTGGGGTTAATCATATTTTCTGAGAAATAATAAATTCCTGTAGATTTTTCAAATTTATTGCTTTGAATAGTCCCTTTTAGTTGTTAATCTCTCCTTACTTTTGTTCTCATTATTGCTTAATCAGGATTATGAAGGACTTTCCATTTTATTCGTATTTTCAAAAATTAGCTTTCTTGTTAAGGAGGGAGGGGTGGGGAAAGGAAGAGCAGAGAGAGGGAGGAGGGAGGGAGTGGGGCCTTGGTGTGTGCCACACCTTTGGGGCAAGACACGATTGCAAGAGGGACTTTACCTGACAAACGCAATCCATGTAACCTGGCTTTTTTGTACCCTCAATGAATCCCCAACAATAAAAAAAAAAAGAAAGATAAAAAATTCAGTTTTATCTAGTTCCTCCTGCTTTCTTTAGTTATTTTCCTGAAATGAGGAACATATATGTGTAGTAAAAGTTTTACAGAGTAAATTCATTTTTCTTGGTCTTTACTCTTTAAATATATCCCTGAACAGTCTATTTTTCCTATGATTGTGGCTTTCACTGCCTCCCATGAACTTTGGAAGCAGAATTTTCCTTCCATTGCTTTCTGCTGCTTTTTGTCATAGTCAAGAGACATCAGAATACATGGGGGACAGGTGTTTTTGTTTATTTCTGCTATCTATTTCTGATTTTACCAAACTCTATGATCAAATGTTTTGGTTTAAGAAATCTTTGCTTTTTTGAATGTTTTGTTTCTTTTTATGGCCAACTGAACACATAATTGATATCTGCAACTATTTCACAGCTATATAAAGAATTGCATCACTTCCATCTGAAAGTTATAAATTTCTGCATATATATCTTAGCTAAAATCTTTGGTTAAAATTATATAATTGCTGTCTTATTTTTTGTCTTTTATATCTGTATGATTCTGAAGTAAGTGAATCTAAATAAGCACCATAAATGTTTTTAACAACTTTTCTTTTTTCCCCTAAGTTTTTGCTTTATAATGTAGCTACTATGTCGTTTAATGTATGCATTTTAAGAGCATTCCCCCTTCCACACAGTGAGTCTTTCATTATTTACTTAATGATCCTTATCCTACTGTTTAGAATTTTTAATCAAAAATTTTTAATCATCTTTCCTGATACTAATACTGCCTTTCCTGGTTTCATTCTGTTTGTTTACCTGATATGTCTTTATTGTCAACCATTTTTTTTTTTTTTTTTACCATTTTCAGTGTATTTCTTATACATGTAAGTGCCAATAATTTTTATGAGGCAATTGAATTGTTTATGTCAAAATTCCGTACATTTACATTTCAGGTAATAGGTAATACAGAAGATTTTCACCCTTCCATCTTGTTTTATGATTATTCATGGTTTTACTTGTTTCTTCTTTTCCCTGGGAGCTATTTTTGTTAAACCCGTCAGATTGCTATTCCTTCATTCCCTTTCCCCTGCTAATTAGGTAGGTCTATTGTGCTTTTCTCCTTCTACTAATGACTACCTTCTCTTTCCATACATTCATATTCAAATACTTGTTTTTCATTGGTACATGAATAATTGCAAGATAGCAATTATTCCCACAAAGCTCCGTTTCATGACTGCTTGCCTTCTCTCTCCTCAGATGAGATGAGATTTTGAACACTTTGACTTTCTACCACTTTCCTCCAAACACTGGATTTTGCTGACACAGGCAAATGCGTTCAGCAGGCCCAAGGTTTCTCTTGCGGTGGTTCCTACACAGGTCTGCGACCCTCACCCCTGAAAGGCAGCTGCACGCACCTGCTGCAGAGGTGATTTCTCACGGCTGCTCTCTCCCTGTCACAGTCGCGATGCCGACTCCGGCGCTATTCCCTCTTGAGTGTGTCCTTCCGTGGTGCGCGTTGTTGACACTGCTTCCAAATCTCTGCATTCCCTACACATCGTTCATCCACTCTGAGAGAGGGGGATACTAATGGGGTCAGGGCTCGCTACCCCAAAATAAGGCACCTTGCCTCTGAGAAAATACCAGAAGCAGGAAGGCCACTCTCACCTTCCTCTTTCTCTTCTCCTCAGTCAAGAGCTGTCTTCCCTGGACTGGAGGGAGGGACATCTTTACCTCTGCAGACACAGGAACGCAGAGAAGAATCTAAACCAACCACAGCTTTTTCCTTCTAGTATTTGGTTGTCGCTGTTTTTTGTTGTTGTTGCTGTTGCTTTTTAAAATTGTTACTGTTCTTGAATTCTTTTCCTTTTTCCCTTTCTCTTTCTTGACAGAGTCTCACTCTGTCACCCTGGGTAGAGTGCCATGGCAGCATTATAGCTCACAGCAACCTCAGACTCCTGGGTCCAGGTGATCCTCCGGCCTCAGCCTCCCGAGTAGCTGGGACTACAGGCGCCCACCACCATGCCCGGCTAGTTTTTCTATCTTTAGTAGTGATGGCGTCTTGCTCTTGCTCAGGCTGTGTTCTTGAATTTCTACATTGGCTTTTATTAGAATTATCTATTCTGGTTGTTCTTGTTCAGGTTGTCTTCTTTCATCTCCACTGCTCATGTTCATCTTACATTTAAGAGGCTCCTCATCTATTAATATTTGTGTTTCCTCCTTTCCTACTCCACACATGCTGAGTGCCATCAAACATGGTGATTTCCTGGGAACCGCACAAAAGGATGGGAAGTCCTGTTCAACACTGGGGACAAGCATTTCTGCTCCTGGTGTCCTCAGCTGGCCCTCACATGGTATCGGAGCAGAGGATGCATCTGTCTAGGTGCACCCCGCTCCTGAGGGGCCGAAGAAGCCCGTTGCTCCCACAGGCGACGAGTAGCGTCCATGAGAGAGGCAGGGCGGCCTCCCCAGGAACCACCAAGCCACAGTGTTCTTTTAGTCTTTACCTGATGCCTTTACCCCATTCGAGGCTCTCACTTCGTCTAGAGGGAAAAGCATGTGCATCCACTTGGTCCCCTGGGGTCTTATTAGGGTACAGATCTTATGTGTATCCTCAATCACTGCTCAGCTCGGAAGAGGGGAAGAGTCAGCTGAGAGGTGAGGGGATGAGACATCATCATTCCAGCCACCATGGTGCCAGGATCCTGAACACACACTTACTGGAAAACTCAGACTGCTCCTCTCACGCCCTCTGTTTCTTCATAGGAGAGAGCTATCCATGATACGAGGCATGTGCAAAGTCGGTATAAAAGGCGGACTTGTGCTAAGGCTGCAGCCCACCAGCGAGGCATAGCAGTGAGGAATCAAGGTCCCTCTTCTCTCTCTCCCTCCTCCCCAGTAGAATCCCCCAATGACTCCTGGTGGCCTTGGACCAGCACTGGAATGAGATGAGGAGCATAAGCCACTCTCAAGGAGGCGGGGGACTGCTGAGCACATCTGATGATGTTAAGAATGAAGAGAAGAGGCTGGTTGTGGTGGCACCTGCTGGTAATCCCAGCATCCTGGGAGGCTGAGGCAGGAGGATCTCTTGAGTTCAGGAGTTCAAGACCAGCCTGAGCAAGAGCAAGACCCCCGTCTCTACTAAAAATAGAAAAACTACCTGGGCATGATGGTGGGTGCCTGTAGTCCCAACTACTCAGGAGGCTGGGGGAGGAGGATCGCTGGAGACTAGGAATTTAAGGTTGTTGTGAGCCATGGCGCCACAGCACTCCTCAGGGACAGAGTGAGACTCTCTCTCACCAAAAGAGAGAGAGAGAGAGCAAGTTCCAAATAGGCAAAGGAGTTGTTTCTGGGAGTGGAGTCCTGCTGCCAGGGAAGACCACAGGAGAGCCCCTCTTGGAAATCACTCGGTGCCCTTCTTCGTCAACCTGCCTTCCTCCTTCCTTTCCCTTCTTTGCAAATGTATTTCCTATTTTGATTTCAGTTATGTATAAACATAGACGTAATCCTGTTTTTCGAATTTCAAAACAGACGACCTTCTTCTCCATTGCCATGTTACAAATACATCATAAATAGAATTTTCATTTGAAATTTCAGAAACTCTCAATCCCCACGTGACGTACTCTTTGAACACTTTGGGTTAGAACTGTCTCAAAGGTGGTTCTTTGCAGGCGTATAGTTCAGTGGAACGGATGTATTCTTAGTTTTAGAAATCACTTCTTTTCAATGTTCACCCTCCCGGCCAGCATTCCTTGTTGGAGCTGATAGGCATTCTAGTATCCAAGAATGCAAACTGAGGACTGTTACCCTGACCCCATCCCACCTATGCAGGGTAACTGTTTCCATCACCAATAAACCACATGAAGAGATGTAAAAAGAGAGAGAGAGAGAAAGAGATCTACGAGAGACCCAGCCAAATTACACATCCCTGTGAAAATAAAATCATCCCCAGGTTTACAAGATCTAAATGTAACATGCAATTATCAGCAATCACCTGTCAGTCAGTAAAGCCATAAAAAATAATTAAAATCAGGTTTGATAATGAGACATCAAATTGGCCAATAAAAATAAAAACATCCTATTTCTCGATTTGAATTCTCCATGTTGTTGCACGAACGGGGTCTCTGTTTACCCCCCCCCCGTCCTTCCAGCCAACGCTGCCGTTTCCCGCGTCCCCGGAGGAGTAAGCGGCTGTGGGCCTGACACAGTTTAAAAACTCCATGGACAAGCTACATTAGCATGATTCTTTGGAACTGTTTCAAAGACATTTTGGCTACTATTAATACTTTCAGTCTTTCATTTTTATTATGTGGATGATGTCAAGAGCTGTGACAGGAAGCACATTTTGTCAATTAAATAATTAATCCTGCAGCGTAACAGTCAGGGAGGAAAAACTGACATTTGTCAGATTCAAAGAAAATGAAAGGGTAGAAGGACTTTGCATTGCGCTTGGTCAAGAAAAACATAATCTGATAGCAGAATTTCCTTTATCCACATCTCTCCTGCTCTGAACACTCCCCACTTCAAACCACAGGAAAGAAAAAGAATGGGCAGGCCTCCCTGGCCCACCTCCTCATCTGCCCGATTATTAAAATCATGGTGCATTTTACTTCCTAAGTATGGCCTGAGTTTGCTCACTTCTCACCAACCATGCCATCACTATTTTATTTTATTTATTTTAGACCGTCTCATTCTGTCACCCTGGGTGGAGTGCCGTGGGTGTTACAGCTCACAGTAACCTCAAACTCCCAGGCCCAAGTGATCCTCCTTCCTCAGCCTCCACAGTAGCTGGGACTATAGGCACCCACCACCATGCCCAGCTAGTTTTAGTAGAGACAAGGTCTTCTTCTTGCTCAGGCTGGTCTCAAACTCCTGAGCTCAAGCAAGCCTCCCGCCTGGGGCTCTCAGAGCACTGGGATTACAGGTGTGAGCCACCACTTCCACCTGCCCTCCTCATTCTAATCGCAACATTGACTAAAACTCTAATAAACCACAGGCCAATTATTATACTCAATTACCTATTTTCCACTTTGGCAGCTGCACAGGAAATTATAAGGGACCTGAGTGTTGGGGGCAGAGGGGGCTGGGTTCAAATCCCAGCTCAGCTCCTATGAGCCAGGTGACCGCTGAGCTGTCCAGCCTCAAATGCTTAATATGTGACAGGATAATCTTGGGACTCACCTCCCCAGGGGTCCGTGCACACACCTGCTTAGCACACAGAGGCGCGGTACAGAGACAGGAGGCATTAGCGGGCTCTTCCGTTTCCATGTTTAATAAATTCCGATTTAGGAATTTGTGAAGTGAACGGAAGCAGCTCCCCCATGGCTGGTGGCCTTGCCTCCCCCTTCTGCTTGGCAGCCTGGTCTCAGGCCCCTCCCCCCAGCCGTCTCCCCACTCTCGCTGTCCTCCACCCCTGGACATTCTGCAGGCCCGGGCTGGCCCGGAGCTCTTCCGTCCCCTAAGAACTTCAGTGTCAGGGATTCCGCAGGCGGCGTCATGGGGCCATCTGCCAAGGTTGCGCTGGACTCAGGCTGCCCGGGAGGGGAGCACCCTCTGCACTGCCCAAACCAGACACTCGCTTAGGGCGTGGACCAGCCTCTCCACTCCGCCCACCACCTGTGCTTTTTCTTCCTAATGGTATTCCGCACTGTAAGGATTGAGGTTTATTTTTCCCCCTTAGGGTAATAAAGTTATTTTTGTTACAAAAAACATGCCTACACATTCAGTTCTGATCAGATTTTTTAAAATTGAGGAAAGCTGTCCATTGAGGACCTATTTCAGTTGTACAGATAATATAAAATAAACAGAATTGGGTTCAGAATTATAAGACATTTCACAATAATCTAAAGCCCCCTGACTTAACAATAGTACGTATCTCGGGTAAGTGTTCTATACGTCCCCTAAAAATGGCTTTAAGATGTTACTTTTTTTGTCCCTTTCCAGAAAATTTGACACCAGTCATTAGCAAGGCATGCTGTAAAAGGGGAAAAAATCTCTCTTCTTAGCAAATCCAATGAGTTTTCTTTGATGCAAACTGCTTTGGGTGAGTGAACACGATTTCAATCTAGTTAGACTGGCCCTGTGCACAACGCAGGGAAGAAAAGAATCATGGAAAATTTCCAAACTTCTGAACGATTTATTGCATTATCACTTTTTCTTAAATGTGTTCCTGTCCAATATCAGAACCGTTAGTCACACTGCCTACAAGGTGATTGGATATGTTCTTTATTATTAAAGTCTAATTTATTTTTCCCCATTTTCAGATTAAATTAGCAAAGGGATGCTAAATTCTAAGTAAATTGTGTTACACATTGCAAATGTAAGAGGATTTTTTTTTTTTTTAGTAGTAGTAATCTTGCCCACATCTCAAGCAACTAATACGAAGTAAGCTGTTTCTGGTTGTGAACTTACAGAAGTCATTATTCCACTGGTAGGATATGCAGGTAAAAAACCAGAGTGTAAAAATGTTTCACAAATACTCATATGTGAATGTTTTAAGGTGTAACCTTAATATACTTGCTTGGAAAAAGAAAATGGGAAACTTTCAGGCCGGACCTGGTGGCTCATGCCTGTAATCCCAGCAATCTGGGAGGCCAAGGCCAGAGGATTACCTGAGCTCAGTAGTTCAAGACCTGCCCAGACAAGAGCACGTCCCTGTTTCTACTAAAAATAGAAAAAGAGCTTGGCATGGTGGCAGGTACCTTTAGTTCCAGCTACTTGGGAGGCCGAGGCAAGAGGCTTGACTCTAACCAGGGTGACAGAGTGAGACTCTGTCTCAAGAAAAAAAAAGAAGGAAGGAAGGAAGGAAGGAAGGAAATGGAACTGTCTTTCCATGAGAGTTTCTTGTGTAAATCAGGCAGAGGCCAACAGCAGGGCTGGATGGATCATGAAATAATCAAGAATAATAATTCCTTGTTTCTTAGGAGGGAAAGATGAGTTTCCCCACCAAACTGTTCTTGCACTGGTTAACTACAAAATGTTTGTGGGTCCCTTCAATGAAAAGAGAGCCCAAGAGACTTAGAGCAGTTATTTTCAACCCATGTGCTGGGAGAGGACCTTAGGTGTGTCACAAAAAATTTTTTTAAAGTCATTCATTAAATTATTTTGGAAATAACTTCAAAGCACAATAAGTATATTCTTTTATTTTTCTCTCTCTCTTTTTTTGATCAACATCATTTAAGTGTACCATGGAAGTTCAACTGTAAGTTCAAGTGTGCCGTGAGATGATAAAGGTTGAAAAACACTGGACTAGAATTTCATGCACACTTTGGCCATGAACCATAAACCTCACACAGGAAACGTGGCACTTTGGAACGATGCACTGCATGTGTGGACACCTGTGTCTGGAGGCCAGGATGGCGGCTTTCCACCTCTGCTCCGGATGACCTATCTCTATGATCATCTAATATCTCCAAAGTCACATCAGTAAATAGAACATCAGAATCAGAAAATAATCATGTTACCTTAGAGGGGGGAAAATGGGCCACCTCCAGGGTAGCGATATCTGAGGGTGCCTTGCTGCGCTGGGACCGTTACTCACCTTGTCTAGTGTATTCGTCTGCTTCTCGGTGAACCAAATCTTTTACTCTGTTCCCATAAAGCAGCCGCGAGGAATCATGATCAAAAGCTTTCAAGGTTTCACTGGAGCTGTAAGACTTCTGCGTGGGGACCCTACACTCCTCATTGTCTGCGGAGGAATTTGTATACCGCCGTTCTTTCTCGCGTCTGCTCTTGGTCAGGGAGCAGTAGGGCCTCCGTTCTTTCACATCCATACTTCATTCCCTCTGTGGGCACATCGGGCCTGCTTGTGACCAAATAGGCTCAAGGTTCAATGCTCATCGGCCTCTCTGCAAAGATAAGAGGTTTGCATGATGTCAGCACAACATTCATCTAAAAACTGACGACTCTCTAGCCTCCTGGAGATGGGGGGAGAGTGGTGAAGAATGATAGTATTGTCTGTCTAGGAAACTTGCTTTCAACAAGGAATTGGGAAGTCAGTGGAAGATATTCTGTATCACCAAGAGGCAAGGCACACTTTCCACTGATCACTGCTATGTGGGTTTGTTTAACCTACTGTATCTGATTTTTTTCCAAGTAATATTAAAAAATAGTAATAATAAGTTCAGGTTCAAATTTCACTACAGAAACCAGCTAAAAATTGGCTTTGAGAATGGGGTAAACTTTCCATAATGGAAAAGTTTTCTCTAGAAGCATTTTCTCCATTCACAAAGAAATTCTCTTTCTGTTTCTTGTGAAAACTTAATGCTGTTTTTTGTTTATTTGTTTGTTGTTGTTGTTGTTGTTTCTATTTTATTAAAAAGCAAGACCAAACTGGGAGCTTCTTGGAACTGCAACTTAGTCAAATGCACTGAATGTTTTATAATTTTATACAAAGACTTGTCCTTCTGAGGGCTAATTCTTGTGTTTTAAGGACCTGAATGTCTTGAATTATGGAAAAGGCTTGTCCTCTTCCTCCCAAACCCCTCTGCTTAAAATGCATTTTCCTCTCTAGCAAATGAATTTAATCAGTGTTATCCTGATATTTGAGGCAATTCAAGTGACTAATTTGATGGCTTAGTTTTCTCCAAATGCCACTAGCAAGAATAAGTTAGAAGGAGCCAGGTAGAATGTGCTTCTTTGCTTAGCAAGTCTTTCATTTCCTGAATTTGCTGAACTGACCCTAGAAAAGGTGGGCAGAAATGTTCTAGAGAGCTGGCCAGGCTTTTAATCTGACTGTCCCTGAAGGCTCTGTCTTCAGCCCCCAGTGTATTCCTCTCACCTGACTCCTTTCCTCAATTCGCTTTTTATTTGAGGGATTCTATAATCAATTTGAAATCAGTGGTTCCCAGCAGCTCCAGGTCTTCTCCTGGGCTCCACACCTTAGGGCTGTGACTTCCACTTAGACACTGTTTTCTTCCCCAGGAGGAAGGTCTTCTCTGGAAGAGCCTCTCTCCCCACCGCTCGCTGCCAGTCAACACATCACAGGGTCTCTGATGCACTTCCAACTTGGCAGTGACTGTCTCCCACGTCAAACTCGAGATGAAGTTCTTGACATCTCTTGACTCTTTCTCCGTAACATTGCAAGTACACCTGTCACTTTCCATCTCCTGCTTCCATCCAGCTACAAAAAGGTGCTGAGTCCTGGGCTAGAATAATTGCAGAGTTCCAGAAAGATCTGGATGGCTTCTCCCTGCTATGCCTTTAACAAAACCACACCTTCCCCTGCCCATAGTGCCAGAAAAGGGTTTCCTTCACAATGGCTTCCACGTTTCTCTGCTATTCAAAGTAGTTGCTGATATTTTAGTGTGGCATTGGACCATATCTTGATTTCCCTACCTTTTTCTTCTTTTCTATAAATCTGATAAAAAAAAAAACTAGTATTTTTCACGACCCTTTCTGATTCTTTACTCTTGACGAATTCTTCCAATAGCTCTCAGTAGAAATCTAATTTCTCATATTGTATTTTTCCTTTCAGTTTAAGAGAATAAATAATTTCAAGGCACAGTAATAGAGATTATTTTTATACAACAGGATTAAAACAACACACCAATTCACAGTTTTTATTCCAACAAAGGGAAGTTACTTTAGATAAACATTTACCTGCATGACTACTATGTATTATAAGGCTATTTTTTAGGTGCTCAGAATAAAGAATACAGTTAGTGAGGAAAACAGTTGTATAATTTCTAATAATATGTCCAAGTTCAGGGCAGTACCTGTGGCTCAGTGAGTAGAGCACCTGCCCCATATACCAAGGGTGGTGAGTTCAAACCAGCACCCCCCTAACCCCCTCCCCGGCCAAACTGTACCAACAACAAACAAACAAACAAAAAAAAAATAGCTGGACATTGCAGCAGGCACCTGTAGTCCCAGCTACTTGGGAGGCTGAGGGAAGAGAATTGCTTAAGCTCAAGAGCTGGAGGTTGCAAGCTGTGATGCCACAGCACTCTACCAAGGGTGACAAAGTGAGACTCTGTCTCTAAAAATAATAATAATAATAATGATGATGATAATAATAATAATAATATGTCCCAAGTTTAAGGGGAGTTGTGTTTCCAAAATATCCTCGATTTTTTTGGAGGAAAAGCCATACAGACTCTCAAAACCAAATGATCACCAGAAAGTTTTTAACTGACCAGAAAAAATATAATTCCAGCATTTTTAGTAGTAAAAGTTTGAGATTCAAAATCATTATAAAAGTTTCATTTCTCACCCTTAGTTGCCACCTATTTTATAATGTGTTGCTCTATACACACACAGATGCATTTTTGTACTTTAAAAATAAACCAATTTAAGTAGGGTTAAATTGTTGTAATTACTTTTCTTCTGCTGCTGTTTTGCTTCAATTAGTCAGACCAGGTCTGGCAGTCAAATCTGATCTACCACGTGTTTCATAAATCAAGTTTTACTGGCACACAACATGCATTTGTTTGTCTGGTGTCCTTGGCCATGTTCATCCTACAAAGTTACAGCTGAGTGGCTGCAGCAGAAGCTACAGTGGGTTGAATCATGTCTTCCAAAAAGATATGTTGAAAACTCCTGGTACCTATGAATGTGATCTTCTTTGGAAATAGGTCTTTGCCAATAGAATCCAGTTAAGATGAGGCCTACTGGATTGGCAGGGGGCTCCTGTCTTTGTAAGAGACAGGAAAGGGAGATTTAGACACACACAGACACAGAGGAAAGAAGATCAAGTGAGGACAGAGACAGAGCTTGGGGTGATGTCACTGTAAGCCAAGGGAACTCAGGGTGCCAACAGATGTAGAAGCCAGGAGAAACCCCTACAAGTTAGGAGAGAGTCCCCAGAATCTCAAAGGAGCATGGCCCTGCCGACACCGTGCTCTCACACTTCTTGAGATCTCATACTTCTTGCTGCGGAACTGACAGAATAACTTTCTGTTGTTTTAAGCCACCACGTCTGGGTAGTTTGTTATTGTAGCCACAGGAACCTAACACAGAGACCTTAGGGTGTGTGGCTCTGTACAGGAAAAGTTTGTGAACCTCTGAGTTAGGCCATACAACTTTGAATTCTCTTTGCACACATCCCCCCCACCCCCACACACACACACTTTGTATCTATGAATGTAGAAAGTAGTCTCAGTAAAGACTATAGTTTTTATGATACAACTTTATAATCTTGCAAATTAGATCACGAAGTTCTTTAATATGGTAACATGAACATACATCATCACAATTAAAGACAGAACTCAGCGGCCATGTTACTGAAGTTTATAAGTCAGTACCAATTAAATGTTAATACGCTAGTAATGAAAAGATAATTTGGGGTGTTTTTGAGCATTAGAGAACATCTGTAGCACCACATATCTGAGTTTTCCTTATTTGTGAAACAATTCTACAGTGTCATGATAAGTCAAGATGCAGTATTTGAATATACTATCAAAGGCAGGGGCAATTTGATCTTAGAGACTCTGAGCAACTAAAAGTCCTTTGTATTTGTCTTTTCATTTCTGTGCATAGTTGAAACTCTTCAAGGGTTTAATCTATACTGTAATGTTTGCAACTACTGATATGCTTCATTGATGAAAGTCAATGGGTTCAATGTGACTTCAAAAAGCAGTTTGCTGTGTTATCTCGTCCATTCAAGGCTTAAGACGAGAAGGTTAAGAAATGCAGCCTCTTAAGTAGTGCTAAATTGTCGAAGCACTTTGATGCAGACCCACGCAAGGAAGAGTGTCACTGCCTGCATATTCAGCAGAAAGCGTTTAATGAACAGGACATTAGCCGCATCAGTGGGCAAAGCCTTTGAAAAATAAGAGCTATTAGGAAGAAAGTTGACCAAAAACTTTTGATTGAACTGGCTACAGCGAGTACACGACTTTATCAGACTGATGTGGTTAATTCTTATTAGCTCCTTGAAAAACGACTCAGTTGCTAACCACAGCACTCCTCTGGAAATAACAGCTGGTTTTCAAGCAAATTAGATTACTTGGTTATTTGTTTTTTTTTCTCAATAATTTGCAAAGCATTTGAATGAATGGAAGAATGAGCAGGCAGGTCAATCCTGACTTATGGGCACTAGACTCAGGACCATCTTATCCTTTACTCCCCCTGTGTTATTTAAATATACTTTAAAACTTGTTCAGATAACTTAACATTATTACATCGATTCATAACATTCCTATTCCTGAAGAAACATTTTTTAATTGTATCTTTAGAAAGTAACTTGATTTTAATTGATTTAATCTTTAGAAGCTAACTTGATTTTAATTGGAGTCTTTAAAACCCTTAATACCAATGATTACAATTTGTCAAGCCTATAACAAACATCCCTAAAATCAATTATAGTTATAAAATTCCATGAGCTTATGTTTTTAACTAGTGGCTGAAATAAAAACAAATATCCAAACCCAAATGTTTAAATAATCTATTGGTCAAACTCACTCATGCTTCCATTTTTTTTCTATAAGAATTACAGATCCTTACATGCTACCTTAAATATCTTCTACATAGATTGTCTTCCTGTTTTATTACAGTTTAGAAAAGCTCACCCACCCCCACCCCCCAAAAATAAGCAGACTTCAGAAAAACACTAATTTATCCCCAACACATTTCAGATTACATATCTAAATTAATTTCTTTTTATACAACACCAAGATACTTTTGCCTTTTGTTATTCACAATCCATACTTTCCCTAAAAAGTATGAATTACTATCTATGATTTATTACTAGTTATGCTAATCAAACAGTAAATACAACTTTGCATACCATAAGAATTTCAAAGCATTTCCTTTATTAAATAGCTAGAACAATGTCAATTGAATAAACAAGGAAATAAATTGCTTTTGTGCATTTTAAAGGAAATTGTGTTTCCTAAGGCAAATTTACAAATCAAAAAAGGAAATAATTATGTACAAAATCGAAATCATATTATGGTGAATTTTTTTTTTTTTTTTTGGTAGGGGTAAAATCAAGCATAACTAGAATTTGAGCTTACAGTTCCAAATAGTAGAATATAAGAGAAACTATCACGTCTGTGGAACAAAGTTAAAATACAAACAAAACCATGAAAGGAAACGGAGGGAAAGGAGAATCTACCAGGAATAACAAAAATGATGCTGGTTGAGAAAAAACAGAGGAAAATAAATCTAATGACTAATTGGTGGTTGAGAAGGTTAAAACTAGGCATGTTGCTTTCTTTCTTTCTTTCTTTCTTTTTTTTTTTTTTTAAGGCAACCGTGAAACACGGTTTATTGAGGAAGAGAAAGGTAGCTTGCAGAGTAAGAAATCTTACAAAGGAGGATACACTCGCCATAGACAGAAAACGGGTCCTCACTACAGGCAAGGAGGTGAAGAGGCCCAGGCTGCTGTCTCCAGATACAACAGTAAATAAATAGAACATACGAGAGCAATAATAAATAAGTCAGCTTCTACTTCCAGCCAGGATTAGAAGAATAGAAACTGGGTTTATCCCCCTGTCTAAAATAACAACTACAAAATGGACAGCATATGTGAAACAAGGGTTTTCAAGCCATTGACGTCAAGTAATGCAAGACAGTGAACCCTGAGAAGTAGAAAGTAAACAATATGGAGCCCTTGATTTGCTCCTGGTTACGTAGAGAAGAGGAATTCAGGAAAAGCCCAGCAGACTTCCTAAATTAAAGCGATAGAGCCAAGGCTGGTAGAACAGGTGATGAGAATTTGTAGGACGAAGTGTTGGAGGAAAAAGAGCTGCATGGACAGAAAGCCCCCTGGAGGCGAGTGGAGGGTCCCTCCTGAGAATCTGGGAGGGTAATGATGAACACTGGTGTGTGGAGGCCACTGGACAGCAGGGAATTATCTGAAAGGTTTATGGCAGGGTTTCTCGACCTCGGCACCACTGACATTTCTGAAGGAACCGTCCCTTTGCTGGGAGGGACCACCCTGCAGAAGGCTGTAAGGCAGCATTCCTACCCTCTGCTCTCTTCCTGCCAGAGCAACCCAGTCATGACAAGCAAAAATACGTCTAGACTTTACCAAATGTCTCTGGGGGCAAAACTATCCCTTTAAGGGCCAGTGAATTACAGGTAAAGTATACAGGGCTCCCCAAAGATGCAGGCTTCACAGGACAGGTTAGACAGTGTCATCCATGTTCCGCCAGCACTGGAGAGCTTTAAACAGGCAGGCGACATGATCCATCAGAGGTTGAATTCAGAAGGATCTCTCTGGCTGAAGTGTGGAGAGGAGAAGAAAGGAACTCTGGAGCAGAAGTAAGAAAACCTGTTGGCAAATTTTTCCAGAAGTCCAGGCAAGAGAATGACAGCTTGGACTAGGGAGCCTGAAGCAGCAGTACTGAGTTAGAAAAGCAGACGGACGTGAGACAGTTAGAGGTGGCACCGGCATGGCTGTGATGGGCGGAGATGACGGTGGAAGGAAGAGCTGAGAACGGTGCCAGGCTTCTGGCGAGAGGAGCCGGCTGAGCAGCGGCTGCCGAGGCGGAGGGAACAGGGGGCCCACTGCACAGCCCTGATGAATACCCACGCCCAAGTCCTGCTTTCCTTTCATTTAAAATACGTATCAGGCAGGTCGTACTTGTTCCTCGAGGAAACTAAAAAATGGCAGATAAACCAAAAAACATCGCTCTCTTAAACTTTTGGCGTTCACGTTTTCCAACCTTTTCTATGCATATGTGTATGTGTATATAAATGAGTAGGTGTGGATTCTGACGTATTTAATAGGGACAATACTGGCACACAGTTTTACCTAACATAATATGAACATTTTCATGTATGTAAAGATATATTTACATAATTATTTTAAAGCTAATAAATAGGAAGCTTATGGTTTTAAAATTCAAAACTATGCATCAATTTTATCACAGATAACAAACATAAACTTAGGTAATGAAATACGTAGGAACCGTATACTAAAATAGCTCCTGAATAAATGTGAATGCTGGAAGATTTCTAATTGGAAAATATATAGAACAGTGCCTTAGGCTATAAGAAAAGTGGCTTAAATCTCATCAAATCATTAAAAAATTCTTTCAAAAATATTTATATGTAGAAAGAAACGGAAACTGGAAATGACTGGAAAAGAAAAAGGTAATGAGGATAAAGATAATTTATTCAGTAAAGTGGAACTCTGTTCTATGATTTAAAAACAAATAAAACAATCCACTCACACAGCCTGAAATTAAGAGTGACTTTGGTTTTTCTGATGAAAATTATGGAAAGGCGTACTTAGCAGACGGCAGGAACGTACATGAATACGGTGTGTAGTCTTTGGTAGGAAAGGAAACTACAGGGAGAAAGTCAGAATCTCTCAACTCAGAAAAGACGGGGGAAAGGCACTTAAGAATCCAATACAGCTGAGCCAAATGCAGCTTCTCCATATTGCAGACCTCTAGGGTAAAGTGTAAACAGTATCTTCAATTTGTCCACCTGCCTGGATCAACCAATATCTGTCATGTCTATTTACGCACTTCCATGACTGTTTAAATGAGCACCCTGCATACAGAGGCCACCACGTCATTCATTCACCTGTGCTTCAGCATCAGCCAGGGCTTTGAAAATGTTGCCACGAGTACTATCTGGTTCAGAGGGAAAAGTCAGAAACACAATTATACGTCATGCAGATGATACTGGGGTAGCCAAATGGCCTCACATATGCACTAGGCAACTTTAATATCAAGCCAGATGCCTCGTTCTAATTGATGTAGGCCATTCCACCTTCAACAAAACATGCCTGCCTCAATGGGCCTGCCAGGTGTGCTCACACAGGCGGTAATAATAACAAGCTGCACTTACTATTTCACACACTGCATGTCTATTTTTCAGCAAGTCTGTTATTATCAGTGTTCAAAGGAGGAAATTTGAGAATTAACAGAAATTTTCAAGGCATTTAATTGGCAGAGGCTAGGCTGGGGTTCACACTCCCAAATTATGCTCTCCCATGTCTCTCCCTCCTTCCCTCCCATCCTTCATTCCCTCACAGTCTCACTGTCACCCTGGTACAGCACCATGGTCAAACTCCTGGGCTCAAACGTAATATCCCCTGCCTCAGTCTCCTGACGAGCTGGGACTACAGGTGCCCCTCCCGCCCAGGCCGGCTAGTTTTTCTAATTTTAGTAGAGACAGTGTCTTGCTCTTGCTCAGGCTAGTTTTGAACTCCTGAGTTCAGGGGATTCACTCACCTTGGCCTCCTAGAGTGCTGAGATTATAGGCGTGAGACATTGCGCCTGGCCTGTCCCATTCATTTCTTTGAAAAGTTGACAAACCATGAGACCTGTGAGTATGTACCATCAACCCCACAATCAGACCTTCAGCTGCAAAGACAGAAACATAAACAAGCCTTCTAGATGGCTGAAAAACCACAGCTTGCTATGTCATAACCGTGACTTAAAGATGAGTACCCCTGACCAGAGACAGCTGAAGGACTGTGTGTGACTGGGACCCTTAAGTGCAAAGCAACTATCATGTCCCTGAGTACTGGGCATATTCCTCTCTTTAAGAGGGGACGTGAAAGCTCCTTGACAAATTAGTCATTCCCATCTTGATTATTTACTGAATGTTTAAAATATGGCAGGTGCTTTGCATATACGACCTCACTCAATCCTCAAACAAGTGGCTAAAAAAGAATTATAAACTCCGTTTTCACATGAGAGAACTGAGGCCCAGAGACGATAATTGACTTGTCCAAGGTCACAGAATTAGGGGGTAACTGAGCAAAATGTGAATATATTTCAGTTTAATTCCACATCTGAACTCTTAACCATTGGACTATACTTCCAAACCTTAAAACAGAAAGGAGACTTAAAAAATAAAAATAAAGAAATAAAACAGAGAGAGAGAGATATGGCAGCAACAAGTTTAACAACAAGTGTGAGGATGTCAACAGATCCGGTATTAGCAAAGTCAATAAAAGGTGTCATAGTGAAAATACGATAATATGATAATTAAATTTTCAGAGATCACAGACTTGGGGAGGCAAAAATAAAAACCAAGGAAAATCCAACTGAGGGTAAGAAAGGTACAAAACGCAAGACCAAGAAAATAAGATATACTGAAAACATCCTCAAGCTGCTTCTTTGGGGAAAAGACAAGTAGGGAACAAATAAACGACACCTTGCTGTGGTATTGTGTGATTCAGAGGGGGACATGGGCACAATTCTTTTTGCTTCTCTCTCATCCCATGTGATTTAGTTTCCAGAGGAAGAGAAGCTTCCTCCTCATGGCCATTGCAGCTGTGCTAAGGTTCTTCGCGTGTTCTGTATTTCCCTAACAAATGTCCCTCTCTCATAAGCAGTTCAAGGGGTTCAGGTGGTGAAGACCCCAATTCTGGGGTCCAGAAAAGGCCTACCCAGAATCTCAGAGATTGGTTCACGAATGAACTCGTGACCTAGTTTAGACCAATATCATCAGTCTCGGGACATGTGACAAAATTACTGAGAATGAGCCTGTTGTTTTCATTGGACTTGTTAATCTGGGGAGTTATAAACTCAAAGTTTGTTCATGTTTGTGCCACCATTTGAAGAAAGCCTGTTGCCATTAAAGTTTCAGAAGAAACAGACCTCAGAGGCAGACAGAGATCGGATTCTGAAAAACAAGTTCTTACACCCTGGATTTTTCAGCTAAGAAAACTGGTAAAATACACCTGGGGAGGAAACCCAGCACAGGGCTTTGATCAGCTGGAAATATGTCTAAAGTGTGGCTCCCTGCACTACTCAGCCATACAGAAAGGACATCTAGTATCTTTTGTGGCAACCTGGAGGGAACTGGAGACCATTCTTTTATGTGAAACATCACAAGAGCAAAGAATCAAACACAAGTACTCAATAACCAAATTGGAACTAATGGATCAACATTTGAGGGCACGTATGGACCAAAATCTCAATGAACATCCCGCTGGGGTAGGGGGTGGGTACAGTGCACACTCTCTGGTGAAGGGCACACTTCCAACTTTGACTCAATCTGTACAAGAACAAAGTATATAAACAAAACATGTGTACCCCCTAATATTCTGAAATAAAAATCCTTAAAATATCAGGCATAAACTTAGTAAGAAACATAAATCTGTATTATAATAAAATAATAATGTACTGAAGAATACAAAAGAGATTTGAGTAAAAGGACAGAAATATCTGTGCCATAATTAAATGTTCTTTAAAATAGGCAATTTTCCCAAATTAATGCATACTTTTTAAAATCCTAATACAAATTGCAACAGGAAAAAAAAGTGTAGCTCCACTATTTCTAGTTTATGTGACACATGGCCTTGGACAGTTACTTATACTCTCTGAGGCTTAGTTTCCTATTTTTAGTTCTCTAAAAGGCATATGACAATACCTTTCTTTTGGAGATACTATGAAGATTAAAAGAGATAAAGTTCTTTAAAGCATTTAGCGCCCTTACTGGCACCTAACATAATGAGTACTTGATAAAGGACAGCTATTATAATTAAATCAACATTATCACTGTCCAGTGTCCAAGACAAATGTCCAATGTCATTAGGCTGAAATCTAAGTAATCTGTGGAAGCTGACTTGAGGAAAATCTAAGTCCTATAAGGCTGAGATCAGGGATTATACATTTGTAATGAAATTGATATTTTGCTAAAATGTTTAAATGGAATTTGAGTTTTGAAAATTTATGAGCTTATTCAGAAATGCTACAACATCAAATGAGGAAAAAATATAGTTCCCACATTGGAAATTCCAACATGATTTCATCCGTAATGTTATCCAAATATTTATGTCTTGGTAGTGGAAAGCAGTAGGCAAACTCTGGAAAAACTTTCAAGCAAAACAATAAAACTGATTAACATTCTCCAGATTGAGAGAACTATGTCAGGTTTATTTTAGTAACGACTAGGTGGCCACCTGATAACTACCCACAAGTATTTGGAGAATAAAGGATAACTGTGGTTATTCATGCCTCTGTAACCCACAGGCAGAATTACTATAATAAACATACAGCCCATTCACTGGCCCCAGACGGTTTTCATCTCAGTATGAAGAACACCAAGCCAGCCAAATGGCACCTTCTTCACAGACCCCTAGCGAGTGGGAAATTCGGGTCCAGCGCTGGAGCCGAGTATCTCTCTTAACAAAGAATCTCTCCATTGGAGATAAGAGAGATGCGGACAGATTTCCAATGCCATTTCCTCCTGGAAGCAGCCAAGTTCTAGGACAGATCAACTCCAGAGTTGTTTCAGGGTTTCAAAATGCTGCTGAATTCAGCCTGAGTGTCTCATGTGTCCAAAGGATGCAAGGAGCTCCTTTTAGCTTGCTGTGGAGGCCCTGGGTCAGGTCTGCAGCTGGTCTTCCTGACGCTTGTGGGAAACAGGCCCAACACCCTGACAGCCACCCCAGTAGGCAGTCAGAGCCTTCACTCTGGAGGACTTGATTCACTTGAATATTTTTCTTCTTCCATGTTTACTGTTTTTCTTTTTTAATTTTAATTTTGTTTTTGAGACAGAGTCTCTCTCTGTCACCCTGAATAGAGTGCTGCGACATCATAGCTCACAGCAACTTCAAACTTTTGGGCTCAAGTGATCCCACTGCCTCAGCTTCCCCAGTAGCTGGGACTACTGACAGCCAGTAGTCACTGACTGCCACGATGACTGTCTGGTTAGTTTTGCTATTTTTAGTAGAGATGGTGTCTCACTCTCACTCAAGCCAGTCTCCCATCTCAGCCTCCCAGAGTACAGGGATTACA
>CAUYPK010059626.1:0-20356 GCA_963574355.1 Loris lydekkerianus
AGTGGGCAGATGAACAAGAAGAGGAAGCTCTTCACTCCTGGTTGGAGAAACCAACTCACTCGGCCTTTGAGGGGTGACTGGGTGACTTACCATATCCAGGACTACAAAGGTAGTCGAGACTGTAGGCTACCATCTGCAGGCTCAGACATTGCTGGGGGTAAAGTGAAGGTGTGCCTCAGTGCAGTAGCTGGGGGCTGGTGAGAGGAATTTGCGGGACAGAGTCTGGGTCTGGGTCTCTGGGCAGATTCTATTTAATGGGGTCCAGAGATTACCCTGAGGTTTGGTGACTCCCAAGTTCATTTATCCCTGGCAATGGTGGTAGAGTGTTTCTTGACTTACAGAAATATTTTTAGGCACTATTATGGCTCATTAATCCAGACTTTCCCTGTGGAGGGTCTGAAGTTTCTCTTTTCCCCCAAACACTGAATATATGCTACTTGTCAGTACTCCTGTTGTTACCGCCTTCCGTCATTTGCACAGGTGTTTGCCCTGATGTCCATTAGTTGCCTTCTTTACTAGCTTGGTTCCGAATTATGTCAACACTGATGATTTTGCTGCAGATTAAAAACATGCTCCCACCTCAGGTATCATCCTCCGAAGGCGGGAATGCTATAGAGTCCTCAATTCCCAGACACGTAAGGGCTCAATGCTCTGCTCTACATGGCAACTGCCATAATCAAAACCACACTTTTATGTGCTTTTGTCATCGGGCTACTGGGCTGGTTGAAAAAGCCACTAGGACCTTCATAATGATGGTGGGCTTGACTCCTGGGCAGCAAGTGGGTTTTAATCATCTCCTTAATGCCAGAGCTCAGCACACTAGAGACATCAGTGAATGTTAGCTGAGTGCATGCTGCATGAGAACCCTGTAAAGGGTGTCCGTGAGGTCTGCAGGGTCCTATTTTCCCTCCACGAGGGATCACATATCCTTCCCAAGGCCAGGGGGACATGCACTCATCTGCCTCCCATTCCCCATGTTATGCTCACATGGAGTTTGACTATTCGCTGCGGAGAGAGACTCATCACCATTAGCTGCATTGTCTTTGAATGTGAGAAGCAGAAATACCTCTAATGGGAGACACTGATCAAACTTATGGACCATTTTGATGTCAGCTGAGCACACTGGGCTGATGATAAGCAGGATGGAAGCCGAGGAGTCCCTAGCATTGAGACAGAGATGTTCAATAGAAACCGATGGAATGGCTGTCAGCAGGGCTCATAATTATTTGCCTGTCTTTCAGGTGAACTTCAGAACTAAAAGTTGTTAGATAGTGGGTTCTGGTTGACTGTCTAGAGACTATTTGATGTTATCCACTATTTCTTGAGTTGGCAGAGCTTTTTAGAGAACTCTGAGAATGGTCCAAGCTTATCTTGTGCAGCTAATTAATCTCCTCTTGTCAAAATGCAATGCAAGATTTTTTTCTAGATAGTTATTATAATAAGGTATATCTTCAACAGTCCATGATAAGTTGATCCTCCCTGAAAAAGCCATGACATGGTTGGGCTGGAAGTTTTCTATCTTTGGAGAAAGAAAAAGAGCTGGTTTCAAGGGAAGCTGGTCTCTCTGATGTATATTGTCCAGTCTTTATTCATCCCTGGTAAAGACCCTTTCCCATCAATCCCCTAGCCTCTACCCCCATGTTCACCATAAACCTGCTTGTCTCTCCTCCATATTCCCAAATTCCTGCAAGTGTGGGGGTGTGACTGGGAAAGAAAATTGAGACCAATGTCAAAAATTTTGACTGTATACATATAGAGGCTTTTGGATACAGGCATATGTATTTTTCTTCCCACTCAGCTTAAGTTAAAGAAAAAAAAACAACTTAGTTGCAAAAGCCTCGATTGGCTGAGAGATCACTAATAAAATAGGCCTTGATTTTAGACGTGTCTAGGCCCAACTAGTGGGCATTTAAAGCACAGAATGCACACACCTCAGTGGCAGCCAGCTGAGAGACAGGGCCCTGAGTCTCTTCAAACTCTGAAAAAGTCCCTTAAGGCTGATGATCCACAGGTGAGCTTTGGGTTGGTGTTCCGATGAGATCATTTAAAGGCACAGCCAGTCAGCTGCCAAGAGTCACTCTGAAAGGCCGTAGTAGTAATAAAAAAATGTTAATCATGCTGGAATCCCCTTGGGGAAGTTCAAAGGGGACAAAAGAAAAATAGGATCTTTCAAGCCTGTCATTTAAAAATATGCAGCCATGCTGAAATGTGAGCCTGAATATCTTAAAGAAGCATCAGATATTTTAAAATGACTTCTGCAAGTGGTAAGCTGGAAAATTTTTATTAAAAAAATTTACATGAAACGTTGAAACAGATACACCATTCAGTTATTCATAAATGACTGGTTTGTTTGATTTTGAAGGATGTTAATTCTGGAGTTTCCCAGGTGAAGAGAGGATATAGATTTGCATTATATATTTTCACTGTACCCACATCCTTGATGGTTCTCTCATTCGGATTGGGAGGAATTGGATTGGGGTGGGGGGAAGGTAAGGAAAAGAAAATGAGTAATAATAGAAGGAAAGAGAAAGTGACATTTAGTGAAAGGGATCAACTGCCTTGTGCCAGGGAGTTGGCTCACTTTACTAAGGACAGCTGTGGGAAGAAGGTTATCTCTATTTTACAGGTGAGGGAATAGCCCGAAGGAGGTTTCACATCTAGTGAGGGCTGGGATTGAAATTCAAACTTTGAACTCTCATTGCTTCTTTATTTCCCTTCTCTTGCATAAAGGCAGTGATAATTTCCTTCAAGACTCCTCAAGAATCTTTCGTTTGGTAAAGGCTACTGACATGGGGGTTTAGTCCAACAGGTGGAGAGATGGCTAACGGCTGTCTGTCGTCACCACCTGTGAAAACACAGTGATTTTAGCAGGCTTCCATGATTCTATTCATTTATGTATTATTGGACTCCACTTGCTTGCCTCTAAGTATTCTCTTGACAAGCCAATTTCTGTCTCTCCAGTTGCCAAAAAGCTCAGTTTCCAGCCTATTACTGCTGTTCAACTTATCATTATTTACAGTCATTTTCCAATTTCACCGGCTCCGTGGATGACGATGGGACCTGCCAGTGCTCCGTTTCCCTGCCAGACACCACCTTTCCCGTGGACAGAGTGGAAAACTTGGAATTCAAGGCTCATGCTCTTTCCAAGAAGTTTGAAGAAGAGCTTTCTAAAGTAAGTGTTTTTCTTTTCAAGCAATATTTTGATAAGAACAAACAAAACTTTTTTTTTTTTTTTTTAACTTAGGGTTTTATGAGTAACCATTCTTCACTATATCGTAGACAGAACATTTGTATCCTATGGAGATCTTAGCATTTATTTTATAGTACACCTATGGAGTTCTTTATAGCAGGGAAAATGAGAGCACAGGAAGAAAATGGGGTCAAATTTACTCATGCCATAGATTAAAAACTCACTGGAGTATTGTAGTTGGAAAAAAGCTCTGAGCTCTCCCTGCAAACCCCAACCTGGAATTTTTATTTTGTTTTGTTGTTTTCTTTCTTTCTTTTGGTCTAGGTCTTCTCCCCCAGCTTTGATTTCTTTTCTTTCCTCTCTTCCACCGTCTTCAGTTCTATTCGATCTTCCTCTTCTTTTAACTTTTCTTCTACTCTTATTCCATTCCTTATTTCCTTTGCTTCGAGGGGAACAGACTTCTTTACCTTTATGAACCTCAGCTTTCCCATCTCTGGTCCACCCTTGCTAAGCTCTCTTTTCCTTTCCTTCTTAATTCTTTTATTTTGAGCTCTTTCTGGTTTTCTCTCACTTTTAGATGACTGCTCCTTCTTTTTCTTTCCATCTTCCTCCCCTGTGACTCTCCCCAACTTTCTTCCTCTCAAACTCCTACCCTCTCTGTCTCTTTTCCTCTTGTTTAATTATTACAATTTGTTCAGTTCTTTCTCTCTCTCCATCCCTTCCTTGGTGATAATTCTCTATGTCTCAGCATTACCTTAAATGTGTCCAACATTAGACCCAAATTGAAGGCCTTCCCTGGGAATTTGAATCAGCCGCGGTAAAAACTCTGCCTAAAACCGTCTGAATACCGCTTTTTCCAGCCCCGGGGAAGTTATCCTAAAAGTTGCCTTTCTCTGAGCAAGAATGTGACTTGGCATTCCAGTTTTGACCCCTTCCACCTTTTTAGCCAAGTTCAAAATCAATTAGAAGGTGCTCTTATTTTCTGCACAGGTGAAGTCCAACCTAGGCTATAATCACATGATGCATTATTTAGCATAACCATTAATTTGCAAAGAGGTCTGGTTTTACTACAATATTCAAAATAAGTTTTCCTGAGAAATTTGAGCTCAGCCACCTGCACATTCAACGTGGTTATCCTTTAAGACAAAAATTATGATGAGGCTGAGACCCTACTTTCAACCTGAATTGGTAGATAAATATTCTAAGTTTAAATGAGTGCCCAGGAAAATGTTTGACTACTCCAAGAACCTAGCTTCTTAAGAAATAAAATGTCCTTGAATTAATCAGCAGAAAAGGCACAGTACTAAATTATAAATTCTAACTATTAATATTCATAGCCTTATTCCAGCATAATCAAGTACAGATAAGAAGTTATGCATAAAAACATAACAAGTAGAGGAAAATCCTAGGTAAAGATCTTTGCAGTTAGAGTCATTTGCTTTGAAATAGTGGAAGCTGCTGATTTGCATGCCGACTTTGCTAGCAGCAGTGTGAAGGGCAGTTTGAAACCTCATGCTGCTCCGGGGAGAGTCTGTGGCTTGCCAGACTTGTGAATATGGGACATTTAATTCTGATCCTGCAAAGGGGCAGGTAGCATCTGCTTTGCTAATAATTGGCAGGGAAGACATGTAGAGTAGGTGGGAAAAGTTTTAGTTCTGAAATGTTAGTACCTGCTCCTAAAAAAATTTATGATTGACACCAAAAGAAAAAAAAAATGTACTTGCCAGCTGGGATTCACACAATCAATCTGTTGCAGCAGGCAGGTGATAATAATAACAATAACAGTAGCAGCTTCTGTTTGTGCCTTTCTGAATGCTTTCAGTTCTCATCTCCTCTCAGGTAACCCGGGAAGGCGGATAGGCTGGGTAGTCTCCCGCCCATTTGAGGGATGGAAAAACTGTGGTTCAGAAAAGGTAAAGAGACTTGCTCAAGGTCATTCCTCTCTTGGCTGATTAAGCCATGTTGGGAATTTCAGTCTTCAGCATCATCCCAGATCTCTTTCCTTTTAGCTGTACTGTTATCATCTTCCTGGGAAGACTCAAAACATGCAATAGGTTAGTAATGCCTTCAGATCCAAAGTTATCTCTTTAACTGAAGGCTTTTGAATTTCCAGGTGAATTACTATAGCTATTCCTAGGTTGCCTTGGAAATCATCATTTATCTAGGGGCTGGAAGAATGCCCATTTAGGGCAGGCCGGTAGAAAAGGTTTTTGACTGCTTTGCATTGATTCATTATCTGCCAGTATACTCAGAAGACAGGGAGCTGCCTCTGCATAAGATGCTAGAAGCATTTTATACTTTTCTCTTGTTTATGATACATCGTGTTGTGACTACACTTAGGAATGGGACAGCACAAAAGGCAGCTAAGGATTTCCTTTTCTCTGAAGGCTTTTATTCTTTGGGGCAAGTTATTTAATATGACACTTTTGCTAATAGATTCTCATGCATGAGAAGATTGAAGTAGCCTGGGAGACATTAAGGGAACCCATAAATAAACAACATTGATTGAGTAATGTTTGTGCAGTGAAATATAGTAAATTAAAAGGTCAGCTTGCAAAACACTGAAATCACTGTTTCTCTGTTAATTTCTGTCATCTATAGGTTCTCCATTAGCTAGGCCTTTAATGATCATTATCTTTAATCTTTATAATAATCTTATAAACCCAATATCATCACTTCTAGTTTATTGGAAGCCAAGGTTTAGAGAAATGAAGTGATTGGGCCATGAAGTGCTGAAGTTATATTTGAGCCCAGGCTATCTAGCTCCAAAGTACTTTATACATAACATTTATTTTAAAAGAAATAGTGAAAATAATAATATGTTGCAAAGTAAATTTACTTATTTCAAATTATCTGCCCATACTTGTGATCACAAATTTTGAGGGACTGGCAGAAACACAGAAACAGACTAATTCTTTAGCTTAATAGCCCACTGCACTATATTCTTATTTATTACAAGAGGGCATTTATTATAAGAAACAATAACAACTACTGCAAAACAAACCCCTAGAGAAACTTTATTCTTCATCTATTACATAGCAAGTGCATACAAACGAAATAAAATGGAAGCTCTGAATGTTAGGCTGGTGGTTTAAAAGCAAACGTTTATTTACAATTGCTAAGATGTGGAAACAAAGTGAATGCTTACCAACCCAGGAATGGATTAACAAAGTTGGTATATGCATACCATGGAATACTATTCAGCCATAAAACGATGGGGTCTTTACATCCTTTGTATTAACCTGGATGAGCTGAAGGTTAAGTATATGAAGGTTAAGTATACTAACCTGGATAAGTATATGCATATACTTAACAAAGTTGGTATATGCATACCATGAAATACTATTCAGCCATAAAAAGATGGGGTCTTACATCCTTTGTATTAACCTGGATGAGCTGAAGCATATTCTTAGTAAAGTATCATAAGAATGGAAAAGCAAATACCCAATGTACTCAATAATAATATGAAGCTAGTAGATGATCTAATTCATGCCCACAGAGAAGAAAAAATAATTTGAATTCAAGTTGGGGGTATGGGGAATGGGGTGGGGGGAGAGAGGAAAGGAAGAAGGAAGACTGGTGTGCTCCCACTTAATGGGCACAATGGAAGGGTATATGGCACTCCTCTTGGGTGAGGGACACGATTATAAGAGGGACTCTACCAAATGCAAACGTTGTAACTTATTTGTTTGTACCCTCACATTAACCTGAAATAAAAAAAAAAAACAACAAAAAATAATTTACCTTTTACCTTTCTTTATAGAAAGTTGAATTTTTTCATATAAAAAAATTAAAGCAAACATAGATGAGTCTTCTAACACTCAAACTTGAAGTAATGGGGAGCTTCAAGGTAAAGATGTCAATACTAGAATGTCTTCCCTCGGGGCTAGACCCATGCTCTTGCTAGAATGTTTAGCAGTGGTCCTGGCTTCTGTATGCAGCCAGCACCCACCCACCCCCAAGCTGTGATGAACAAAAACATCTTCAGGCATTGCTGAATGTTCCTTGTGGGAAAAAAAATCACCTCCACCCTAAGCTCCATTTAGAATTACTGCTCTAAATCTAAATACAGTCATACGTCACTTAAACACTTGGGTGGGGGGTGGGGGAGGCATTCTGAGAAATGCATGTTAGCTGATTTTGTTGCTATGTGAATATTGTGGTTCACAGTGTACTCCCACACACCTAGGTAGGTACCATACAGCTAGGCTCTGTGGTATAGCCTGCTGCCCCGGGGCTACTCACCTGTATAGCATGCTGCTATACGGAATATTGCAGGTAACAATTACATAGTCGTTATTTGTGTCTCTGTGTGTCTCTAAAACATAGAAAGCCACAGTAAAAAAAGATTTTTATGATCTTATGGAAGAACAGTTGTATATGTGGCCTACCATTGATTAAAATGCCTTTTGGTGGGGAATGACTGCATTTTCTAAAAGAGGGAGGGAGGAGGGATGCACTAAGAGCCCTAAGTGATAGACACGTCCCGGGAGAGCAGGGCTGCCCCTGCTGAGACCACCCCTCCAGGAAGAGCTGGCTTGTTCTCAGAATTGTCCTCACTGACTCCATGACACAGATCCATGCATCTAATCCATGGGAAAGGGTAGACTAATAATTTGCTAAGACTAGTAAAGCATACACTGTGAAGTCTTTCTGGCCCATCTTCAAATTCTCTCCTGCTTTCTATAACTCCACAGGTGATTCCAGTTTTCCTGAGCTCCCTTTCAGTGTCAGCTCAAAGAACCTAAACATTTCCCCCCAAGCAGATCTTTAGACTCTTCATTTTATGGCTGAACTGGGCCAGACACACCATGCATGCCCGTAGGTTGCAAACTCTAGATTATGCTTTGGTTTTCTGTAGGAATCTGGGAGAACCACATTTTATTTCATAGGGATGACAGTTGAATCACTCATTTTTGTAGAACAACAGCTGTGATATGTCACCAAAATGTTCCAGGAAAGCTGAGGGTATTTCATTTGTTCCAAGAGCTGGCAAGGCCAAATGCCAGCAAGCATATTCCATTCCCAGACTTCCATTTCTGCAATGGATTGGCACTTTATTTATTTATTTTTATTATAGGCAACGTTCTATGCCTGATATTTTAGAAATTGAAACCTGGCCACCTTATATCTATGTGTACTTTAGAGGGGGACTTTTTAGGTTTTAAATACAGTCAGCCCTCCCTATCTTTGGGTTCTGCATCTTAAAGGATTCAACCAACCTGAGGCTGAAAATTTTCACAAAGAAATAATATAACAATAATAAAACAATAAAAATAATATAACAAGGCTGGGCACAGTGGCTCATGCCTATAATTGTAGCAATCTTGGAGGCCAACCCAGGTGAATTGCCTGAGCAAAAATGAGACCCCGTCACTACTAAAAATAGAAAAACTGAAGAGGATTGCTTGAGCCAGGGAGTTGGAAGTTGCTCTGAGCTATGACGCCACAGCACTCTACCCAGGGTGAAAACTTGAGACTCTGTCTCAAAAAAAAAGGAAAAAAAAAAAAAAAGATACAAATAACAAAATACAGTATAACACAAATTTATACAACATTTGCATTGTATTAGACATGAGGGATCTAGAGATGATCTCACAGGAGGATGAGCAGAGGTTACATGCAAAGACTATGCTATTTTATATAAGGGACTCGAGTATCTGTGGATTTGGGTATCCATGGTGAGGGAGAGGTGCTCCTAGAACCAGTCCCTATGGGATGCTGAGGAGCGACTGGATATTTATTTTAACCCTCCCGTCCACCCAAATGTCACCAGCCTCCTCGGCCTCCGAGCGATGGTACATCTGATGGCAGTGAACATCGGTTGCCAGAGGAGATTCACTAGTAGTGCCAAGGGCTGCGTTTTCAACTTTCATTAAAATCCTCTTTGCTTGAAGCCCTAGCCCTTTAGGTCTGTGGCCTGTAAGTCTGCTCTAATTTGCACAGTAGGGTTAAGTGGAAGGGCTAGAATGACAGAAGTTAGGGCTGCCTTTGGTATTAGAAGGATTAGAGGCCAACATCTGCCTCTGAATTCACCCAGCACTGGGATTAACTACTTGGCATTAGTTGTAGTTTGGGGGAAAGTATCCCTTGTATTCAAATTTTTAAAAAGAATGTAAAACCAGCAACTTTTAATGAGCAGGTCCTTGAAAAAGCCATGGCATTTCCTTTAGCGATCAGGTACAGAAAGAACCACCAACTATGTTTATTAAAATATCCATTTGGAGATTCCAATTATACACTAAGCCACCAAGGGAATTTTTGGAAGTATTTAAACTTAATGATCAGACATTCAAATATATGCAACAAATTGTAATTTAAAGGTCTGATTGCAATAATCAGTTCTTGGAATAAATGTGGGAGCACTTAATGAAATGTGCACTGTCAAGTGCACATCCACTCACACATCGTGTAGCAGGTTAGCTCTTTACACCACTTTGTAAAAGGCAGAGGTGCTCAAAACTCATTGCATATGGCGATCAAAGAGGAATCCTAATTAGTGCCTTTCTCCTTCTTCCTGATCTAGAGCACTAGTTCTAAATGGAGGGACAGTGATGATTCTGTCCCCAGAGAACATTTGGCAATGTCCAGAGACATTTTGGGTTGTCACAACTGGGGTGTGGCTTTCATCTGGAGGCCTATAACCTACAGCACAGCCCCACACGCCGATTGCTGAGGATGAGAAACCCAGATTTAGAGTATATACCTTGAAGGGAGGAGGGACAGCAAGAGACTCTGATTCAAACCAGTTTAGTTTGGGGAGTGAATGTCTTAAAACATTAAAATGGAAATTAAAAAATATGCTGGCACATAATGATTCTGAAAAAATATTATTTTTAGTCTAGGTAAGTGCAAAATCCACCTCCCTCCAAGCATAGTAATAAGTTCTTTTAAGCTTGTATTTGGATAGATTTTAAAAATCTAGTTAAATATATTTTTGATTCTATTCTTTAACAAAAAAACCAAAGATTGTCAGGAATCAAATAGTCCTCAAGGGCTAGGTGGAAACCCATGTGATTATCACTCTGGGAATTTACTTGAACCTTTTGATTCCCTTTCAGGTGAAGGAATATGTCCAATTACTTGGAGTGTATGAGGAGAAATTCTCAAACCTAACTGTCCGAATTGAGATCATGGAGAAGAGTCTCTTTTCCTACACTGTCCTGGACTTTGAGCTGATTAAGGTAGAAGTGAAGGAGATGGGGGAATTGGTCATTCAACTGAAGAAGAATTTTGTTGGAAGCTCAGATATTGTTGACCAGCTGGAAGAGGAGGTAAGGAGGGAACTCACTTCTTAGTATATTAATAATAAGTTTTCTGTAGTGACTTTAAGCAAGTGCTAGGACTGGGATGTGATTCTCTTTCCTCCAACTTCTAATTCTGTATTCTCTCATGGTCACATGACACATCCTGTATTCTGTTTTGGATGAACGCACATCTTTGAATAGTAAATTAAGCACATTGAGCACATATTGACTTAGGAGCAGGTGTCGGCTAACAGTCAGAATCCTGTCCCAGAACCAAATAGACTTTAAACTTTTCTAGAAAGGAAGTGATGTGGTGACATGAACTTGAACTGTCTATGGCCAAGCTATATCAGTTATCTGCTCTGAATTTGTCCTCAAAGGACTTATCTGCTCTGAATTCATCCTTCTGGGACTAGCAATCCACAATTTACCTAATTGCAAAAGGTGTGTTTCTCTCCCCTTGCCCCTTTTTTCTGTTTCTTCTTTTGAATCATCATCTAATCCTTTATTCCTCTTGAAATCCTTCTCCATATACTGGCAACCCCCTTTAAGAAATGTCTTGTGAGTATGTTTTAGTGAAGCCTTTTAAGTTCTGTGGATAAAGACCATCACATTAATGTTATGGTTGGGTAATTCATATAAACACAAATTTACTAGCACAGTCATGACATGGGCTCTAATTGAGAATTCTGGTTACATATTTTGGAATTTAAGTTTTCTCTGGCTCTCACCATTCATTAGAAACTTAATTATACTACAACACGAGTAAACACGAGTTTAGAGGAGAAGGATGTTAGAAATGAACTTTAATGGACATTTGTGGATGCTTAGAGGGAGCCCGGGCTCTATTATTAAAGCTGTTAAAATCTTTGCCGTTTTCTTCTTGTCACACTCATCTGCCTGAGATCTGACAGGCGTTCATGCTAAACCGTAAAATGTATTCTTCCAAATGAAACCGTTCAGAAGAATCTCTGGTGTATTCTCCAGCAACGTTTCCCTAAATGACAAATTCAGCCCTGGCATGTTTAGGAAAGAAATTGCACATTCTTATAAAGACACTCTGAATTTTTATTTCCTTAGATAAGGAATATGACTCTCCTGGTAGAGAACCTCGAGACACTAGACAAAAACAATGTCCTGGCCATTCGCAGAGAAATAGTGGCTCTGAAGAAGAAGCTGAAGGAGTGTGAGGACTCTAACCGCCATGGCCCTCCTGCCAACACCCCTCCGCCCACTCTGGGTAAGTGTGCTGTGTTTTTACCATTTGAACCAGGCCCCCTAAGGAGCCGTGACTAAGGTGAGGAAGGGATTTGGGATTGCAACGGTGAAGCAAGAAAGATGGGATTCTTAAAGATCTGAGTGGACACTCCACATTTAAATCCCCTCTCCCCCATGTAGTCCTGTGCACTATCTTACTCTGGTGCTTACTGAGGAAGACAGAGGATGAGTTGATTTAAACATAACCTACAAGTTACTGTGTATTCCCTTTGTATTTACCAGCAGAAAAAAAATCTCCACGGTGAAGGAGGCCCTGGGGGAAAGGCTCTGGAATCTATGGTGGCATCCGCTTTCCTGCGGATTATAAGGCCTATTGGCGCACTTATCTGATGAGCTGGGTTTATGCTGTGAATACTCTTGCCTTCCCTCTTTCTTTCTTCCTTTTAAAGCTTTCCTTTGTTCTTCCCTGAAATGCATGCTGAGCACCTGCTATATTGTGTGTACTAGTAAGGATGAAAAGAATGGCCCTTACATATCATGGTCTTTGTGGGTATATCTTGCCATCCTTCCAGGATGGGGAGCTCTTAGAGGGAAGAGATTGGCATCTGTCTCCCCAGTGAGTCCCCTTCTCGAGGGTGAAGTATAGCACAGAGGTGGTGATCTCTGAACATGCCCATGAATGGTGAGTGGTGTGCAGGATTGAAGGGCACACATAGCTTTACAATCCCAAAGCTTTCCTGGCTAGTCAACTGAAGGAAAAAGATCCTTAATTTTTTCATTTGTGAAATGGGAGAATAATAGTTCCTGCTTTGCAGGGTTGCTGTAGGAACTAATACTTGGACGCCCAGAGCTGAATGTTTGGTACTCACACACTGGCAATAGATATTATTAGTAATGACGATAATTGAAGTGAAAACCTCGCTGTGAACAAAACAGGGCCAGATCCTTACGCCCCACAGTTCCACCCTCCAGGTGAATCGCGGGGTTCAACCCGTCCTTTAGAGACAGTGAGGTCATGGGGACCTTTTTCCTGCAGGTCCTGAGCATCTCCGTCTGAATGGGAACTGTATCTTTTCATCAAATCATACAGCCTTTTCATTTTAATTAATTCCAATCCTCGCTCCTGCTTCCTTTTAGAATGTGCATTTCTGGATCCTTATTCATGCAGCTCGTTTCTTGGAGGCTTCAATCAGATATGGCCTCTTGCCGATGCTCAGAGGACTCTTCTCCCTCCCTCTAGGCTGGGGACAGCATGCGGGGAGGGTTAGGGCAAAGATTGTGTCTGTGCTTTGTAATTAAGACTACCTTTGGTCTGCGATCAGTGGTCTAGGTGCATGTAGGAAATGAGAGTTGGATGTGCTGGGCCCCAGGGGCTCACTGAGGCTGGAGTGGAAGCTGTGACAACTTCTGATAAAACCTGAAAAACTCCCACCCCCAAGAAAATCTTCCTCACACAAGAGATTTTTCTGACACAGTTTTCTATGTATCCCTTAGAATGAGAACACTTTAGAGCAGGTAATTAAGTCAACATTCAGGGCCATGTAAGAGTAGTCCCGGCATGTCTTAGAGGAGGGGTCTTGGGTGGCCAGGATGCTACTTTTCCTGAGGTAGTTAGTGACAGGGCTGAAATTGACATGCAAGGGCCAGCTCAGGACCTACAGCACTGGGTGACAGTAACGGATGACTGTGGGGTTGGGGTGGGGGTGGGGGATGCACTGCTTAGTATCTAGGGAGGAAAGTGAGTGAGTCTGGTGGATTATTTTTGAAAAATTTTTTTCCAGAACTTTCCTCGAGGCCGTCACACTTAGGCTTTTGTGATCCATCCCAGCCTAGCTGTGTTGTTTAAACAAATTGGACCCAGATTTCCACTCACTTTCCCACAACCTTGGCTGTAGTTGAATTCCTGCCAAGCCACCTGGCTCTCTGCCAGCTTTGTTCATATTATATTTATGATGTTTATATTAAACTGACTTTCGGTCATGTTTTTAAATCAATTTCTTTCACTTGCTCTCTTTCTGTTTGGATTGGTTGATAATGCAGAATTGGAAAATCCCCAGGCACCACAAAGTTGTGAGCCTGTGGAGACTTTAATTAAAGTTACTCACCATTATAGGACTTTAAAATCTGGCCTGTCTGCTTTTTGCACTGCAGAGTTGCACAGAACCAAAAAAGACTAACATGCAAGTCTCAGCTCTAAAGTAATTTTGTTTTTTCTGGGCCCCCTTGCTTGTAGCCACAGTTTACTCACCCTGTGGTCAGCTTGAACTTAGAATAAGAACATGTATTTCAGGTTAAATAAAATATGCTTTATATTTGCTTTTTGCTGTTTCATTGGATAGAACTTTCTAATAGAAAATAATTGGCCTTCTACTCATTATCTTTTTTATTCCCCTTAAAACTTCAGTCTTTCTCTTTTTTCCTCTAAATCTAACTACACCTGGACTCACATGTGATGGGAATGCTTAGGGGCTGATCATCATTTTGCTTGGGAATGCGAGGCTCTGTGCTGGCACACAGTAGGTGCTCAGTCAGTATCTGGTGACTGAATGGGTATGAAAGACATGGAGTGAAGTGCTAAAATCCCAGGCTTAGAGAAGACCAGGGCGTTGAGTAGCATATATCCAATGCTTCACAGTCAATTTAGTCTTAATCATTTTATAATTATGATCATTTTAATTGCCTAATTCTTACTAGTCAATCATATTCTCCTCTTGGCTCAAACGAGTTCACTTGCCCAGGTGAGAGAGTGCATTAATAGATCAAGATTAATTTTCCTCTGCAGGCATATAATTATTAGCTTTTAAAAAATGCTACTAATCACGATACTTTTAAAAAGCCACGGTAGAATATTTTAAAGTCTCACTATTATGGCTTCCTTGAGTATTTTCAGAATACCATGGCAGTATCTAATGAACTGGGTGATGCTAAGGCTACATTTGTGTAGAGGGTTCCTTGTATTATGTTCTGTGGGGCAGAAACCAGGCTTTTTGAAAAACGAAGTATGTAGCAGGGTGGAAGACTAGTGTTTTATAAATAGGGTTAAACTGGAGTTAGGTGATTTGATTAATCTTTCATTTCTTTATTCCACAAACATAATCTGGTACCATTGTGTGGCTGGCCCCTTTTTGGGTACAGAGGTTACTGGGATGGGTAAAGAAACCTCTGGAAACCACCATCCAGGAAAGGAGACAGTTATGTAATCCTCCAGTTGTAACATGATGTGATTATAATGATGACATTTACCATTTACAGACTTACGTGTCTTCTTCATATTCTTCCTGCAGAACAGGTATTACTACTTTTCTTTTTAACACGAGGAAACTGAGGCTCAGAAGGTTAAGTAACTTGCTGAGGGATACATAGTTAAGTATTGGAGTTAGGATTTGAATCAGAATCCCTGTGGTGATACTTTCCCCAAACCAGGCTGCTTTCCAGAGAGGTGTACTTGTGATTTCTGGAGTAAGGAGGAAATTCCAGCAACTCTCCTATGTGATTAACACAAAATTATTTTTGCTTCTTGGCCTCTGGAGTAGTAAAAGGGTATTCTTGCTTGTGACAGTTCTGTGCTATGTTGTGTTCCACCAGAAAATGCAAAATGATTCACTGGTCTTCCACAAGTCTTGGATCATGGCTGGGGAGTGGATTGTTGCTCAGGTTCTGGGATGGGAACCTGGTAGGAAGGGAATGAAGTGTGTCTAAGACCTTGCATGAAGGAAGGGGCTGGGGTAGAGACCTGAGAGAAGGGAGGGTAGGGAGAAACTGAGTGAACATGGGCTGGAGGTGGGGACCCTAAGGATCAGTGGCCACTGGGTCAGCCGTCAGGTTGTAGTTTGCTGCCAAAAGTCAGGGAAATCTGCCACAACCTTTCCCCTGATCTGCCACTGTTGTGGCCACATCTGTGGTACTGGCAATGATGCTGAGTTCTTGTCCCATTTTTGCTTCCTCTCAACTATAGACAGGGTTCCCAAAATGGCCCAAAGGGGATAGAGGATAAAGGGAGGATAACAAACAGAAGTGTGTTTGGGAGTGGTTGGGAGGTGATGAACAGGTGTCATACAATTGTAGTATTCATACTGGGTACAGTTTTAATTTTCTAGCCAATTTATGAAATGACGAACCATTATTATTATTAGTAGTAATAATAATAGTAGTAGTACTATTAGCCTAATAGTAATAGTAGTAGTGATAGTAAGTTTTGAGAAGTTTATTTTAGTTCCTTCATATTTAAATATTCCTACATCTAAAGACACAATGGTTTATTTTTAACTTCATGGGAATGCTTGAATAAGTTATATGCATCATATATTTTCCTTAGATATTTTTTTGCTGTTGTTTGGATATTTTCTTTCTAGGAATGCAAGATTCAAATGAAGCAAACAATCCCTAAGTCTTCCAATCTGAAGGGAAGGAAAAAGTGACTTTCCTCAGAGTGATGTGTAATTGAATAAATAAGTTTTCTGAAAGATATGTTAGCTGGAAAATCCAGTTTGTAGCATATGGAAACTCGAACAGTTTTTGTTATCATTAAACTGAACACACTGCTAACTTTATTTTAATAATTCATGCATTGTTTCATAAACAAAAGCAAACAAGCATTCATCTGAGAGATCACTTTTAGTAGAAGAAATAATAATTTATAATTTTATTTATTATTTCTTTAGTGGAGAGCAGTCTCTTGGCTGAACACACGTTGCTTTTTTATTTATGAAATGGCACATGCATTATTAAAATAAACCTGCGACTGTGTTCTGCTTAATGATATGCAAAATTATTTGAGGTTGGGTACAGAGTGGTTTCATTTCTCTACCTGTTGTATGGTTGGCTGGCTTTCTTACCAACTGCCGATTTATGAGAGCATTTAAGGAGCGTGTATTTAATTCTGGGATGGAAAAGCCCCAGCAGATTGGAAAAGTAAAAACAGAATTGCTAGTAATGGTTTCACCTTCGAGCAGTCCTTGAGTGAGGAGGATGGAGAGAGGAAATGTTTAGCAAGAAAAAGAGTAGGTCGTTCCCTAATGGACGCGACAGCCTCAGAGACTAAGGATCTGCCCTTCCCACCTCTTAACCCACATAGTGCAAATCTCAGGCAATCCTGTGGCTCCAGCTCACCTTGTGTGTCCTCCCTGGCTCCTTGATTCCCACCAAGCATTTGATGCCAAATCTAGCAATTCAGGTTCAGCCCCTTCCTTGTCTCACCTGCTCTGCTCTAAGAAGCATGGAAGAAAAAGACCCCACATGTACTTGAAGTTGGATTTTCTTTGTCATCCAATAGACTATCTCACCAGTTTTTAAAATAGTATTTATTAAGATCCCAGAAAAATATGGGTTCACTCTTTGGATATTTATTATGAAAATACAGGCAGAATTTTATCTTATTTTTTGTAGATCATGAACGCTTTGGGTTGGCAGGCATTTCAGAGGTCGTGTATTGTGAAGGGCCCATTACCTGACCTGAGTCATTTCCCCAAGAGTTTCAGGGAATGGAGAGTCAATGGAACAGTGGATCTGGTCCCACTTGATTATACACATTGTGACAGTGACAGTGTTAGAACGGGAAGGATGAAATACTTGCTTGTCATCCTGTGGCTCTGCAGTATACGGGTTATGAACAGTGGGCCTCACCTTGTAACTCTGCAGCAGGATGGTCGCCATGTGATTTATGTGATGAGCTGTGCACTGGGCACAGAGCTGGCATTGCTGCTCAGACATCACTTCGTGGCTTATCAAGGCTAAAATCCCACCGTGATTGGACCATCTTTCTCTGTCTGTAAAATACTGTATTTAAAACTTCCTCTTCTGAGAATAGCTTCCAGCAAAGTTGGTACCTGGAGTGGATGTGCACTTGGGGTCCTGGGAAAGGGTAGAATGAGGTAGGAGGCGAAGGTTTCCCCTGGAAAATGTTGTTCACCACAATTCTCCTTGGGCCTAACCTTGGTGAATAGCAGGATTTATGGATATAGGGAAGGATTCTGGAATCATCTTGCTTTCTTGATTTCTCTGTAAGAAAAATGCAATAAGGTAATGTTTGCAAAATACTTTCTGATGGCAGAAAATATATTGAATTCACCAAGTCCCCCTTTCCTCTCTCTGGGCCTTCAAACTTTCTGAATATGGTTCTTGGCAGTTTCATTATCCCCATTTTCCAGATTGAAGGCCCATCCATGGAGACAGAGGTAGAGTTGACAGTAGAGGTTTTGGCTCTTCCTCATCAGAACCACTGCTGTCATTGAACTTCGACAGGAACAAAATATTTATGGATTCCTTTGGTTCTTAAGATATTACACTATTTGTATCCTGTCATTTATTTGCTCTAAGAAAGCCCTTTTATTTTCTTGTTTCTATAGGGAGCTGTGGTAATGGAGGTGTGGTAAACATCAGCAAACCGAATGTGGTTCAGCTCAACTGGAGAGGATTTTCTTATAAATATGGTGCATGGGGCCGGGATTACTCTCCTCAACATCCAGACAATGGGCTGTATTGGGTAGCGCCACTGAATACAGATGGGAGACTGTTGGAATATTATAGACTCTACAACACTCTGGATGACTTGCTATTGTATACAAGAGCTCGAGAATATCGGATCACCTATGGCCAAGGCAGTGGTACGGCGGTTTACAACAACAGCATGTATGTTAACTGGCAGAACACCCGTGACATTGCCAAAATCGACCTGATCACCAACAAGGTGGTGCTGACCAGAACTCTCCCCAATGCTGCCTTTAATAACCGTTTCTCATATGCTGATGTTGCTTGGCAAGATTTTGACTTTGCTGTGGATGAGAATGGGTTGTGGATGATTTATGCAACTGAAGCCAGCTCTGGTAACATGGTGATTAGTAAACTCAATGACACCACACTGGAGGTGATAAACACTTGGCATACCACGCAGTATAAGCCATCTGTTTCTAATGCCTTCATGGTATGTGGGGTTCTGTATGCCACCCGTATTCTGAATACCAGAGCAGAAGAGATATTTTACTACTATGACACAAGCACAGGGAAAGAGGGCAAGCTCAACATTATAATGTATAAGATGCAGGAAAAAGTGCAGAGCATAAACTATCACCCTTTTGACCAGAAACTTTTTGTCTATAATGATGGTTACCTTCTGAACTATGATGTTATCTTCATGCAGAAACCTCAGTAAGCTGTTTAGGTGGTAGGGTGAAAGAGAAATAAAATGTTTGTTAATAAAAATAGTCTTGTCTATGTATTCAGGTATCTGTGGGGAAATCTAAAGTGTTTGTTTCATAGCGCTATTCAGGTGTGTAGTGCTACCATGCTAGAGACTGAGGATGTTTGCACTGATTTGATGAGTCCAAATGGGAGCCATCTGCCTCTGGGGATGCATTTCCCATATAAAATAAGTTCTTTCCAGGGTGGAATTATCAGGGGTCTTAGGGACACTGTGGGTTTAAAGAAGTCTACAGTAATGTGACATCTGGAAATTAAGGAATTTAAAGAGAACTAAGTATAGCTTCTGAGGGTTCTTTGTATGGGAGAGATTGATTAACAACAGCTCTTCAATTGCAAAGCCCTGCAAGTTCTTCCATGCTGGAAGGAATCTAGGGTTTAATTAGGCAGATTAATACCGAGAGTTCCTCGAGGGACCAAATCTCCAGCTATGTTTTTCTCACTAGCCCCTGGAATGATGCTTTATACGTAGCACATAAGTAAATTTGGCATGCTTATATTACGTCTGTAAAGTGCTCTGATTTCTCAGGAGAAAGGTTCTTTTATACATTAAATTGTGCACTGCAAATAAATCTCAGAAGGATCTGCAGATGAGGCATTTGATTTTTCTTTTTTTTCATTTCTACCTTTGAAAGAGTCAATAGAACATTCTACCTTATAATTTCATTCCAAAGGCAGCTCGGAAGATTAGAATCAGATTTACCAACCAACTCCCCTTACTCTCTCTATTTTTTGTTTTAAAACATAATTAACTAGTTTCCTATGGAACAGATATAAAAAAATCAATTTTCTCTTAATGAAAGAGAACTCATGAATTGCTATTTACATGACTCTGAGACTACAAAAAAAATCAGATGGCATGAGAAAGTGATACCAAGTTTCTGGATATACATTATAGCATATGTGAGACTTGTATGACATCATATCAATTGTTCTTCATAATTTTTGTCTTTGTTTATGTCTAGGAAAGCCATCTACATCTAGTAAGTCAGTGCAGTAGTTGAAAACCTTGCATGGGTGTGCGCTTCTGGGCTTTTGTATGGCTTTATAATCCAAAACTGATCTATGTTCCCTTGATGTAAGTCCTAGTCTGTAAGATTGGCTCCTGAAATGCTTTACTTCTCCCCTTTTAATAAATGATTAGAATGTGCCTTGAAAAAAGGTCTTCTTTTATTTTATTTACTTTCTAATTAAAAGGAAAACCTGGTAAAAGAGAACAGAGTAGCCCACATCTTGCTGTAAAGTTCCTCACAAATACCAGTGTCTGGGAGATCACATACCTAATAGCAGATAATATAAATAACTTTTAAAAGAGTCTAGACGCAAAATCTACAAACAAATGAAAAAAAGCTCATCCTCCTTAATCATAAGAGAAATGCAAATCAAAACCACTTTGAGATATCACCTAACCCCAGTAAGAGTAGCCCACATAACAAAATCCCAAAACCAGAGATGTTGGCGTGGATGTGGAGGAAAGGGCACACTTCTACACTGCTGGTGGGAATGC
>CAUYPK010059627.1:0-17482 GCA_963574355.1 Loris lydekkerianus
TACTATGAATGTAATCCACCATGCAGCCTCTCCATATCCTGTCTTAGGTTGTCCCCGCTTTGGGAATCTTACCCGTCATTGGTGCTATGGAGGGCGGTGAAGAATAATAGTTAGATTCTTGGTTAATGAGCCGGTGATATCTTGCTCTCTCACCAGGGCTGGAGTACAGTGGTGTCATCACAGCTCAGAAACCTCAAACCTAGGCTTAAGTGATCCTCCTGCCTTAGCCTTCTAAGTAGCTGGGATTACAGGCATGTCCCAACATCCCAGCTAATGTTTTTACTTTTGTAGAGATGTGGGCTTGCTGTGCTGCTTAGGCTGGTCTTGAACTCCTGGCCTCGGGCAGTCTTCCCCTCTCAGCCACTCAAAGTGCTGTGATCACAGGCATGAGCCACGGCAACCACCCCAGAGGTAGATTTTTAATAGTAAAAATAGCTCTAAATAGTTTATGACTACGGTTTACATAAATCGTCTCTGTGCTTTTAAAAACTATATTCATTGGCTCGGCACCCGTTGCACAGTAGTTATGGTGCCAGCCACATGCACTGAGGTTGGCGGCTTCAAACCCAGCTAGGGCCAGCTAAACACCAACGACAACTGCAACAAAAAATAGCCAGGTGTTGTGGCCGGCACCTGTAGTCCCAGCTATTTGGGAGGCTGAAGCAGGAGAATCACTTAAGCCCAATAGTTTGAGGTTGCTGTGAGCTGTGATGCCACTGTAGTCTACTGAAGGAACATAGTGAAACTTTGTCTCAAAAAAAAAAAAAGAAAAAAAGAAAAAAAGAAAGAAAGAAAATATATATACATGAAGAAAGAAAAAGGGAAAAATCACTTTACTATATGTTGTAAACCATGACTAATATAGCCTAATGCTAGCATTTGGGAATAACAAAGACTTGTTCTTTAACCAAACTTTATTTAGGCTTCTTCTCAATTAGGCCTTGACCTTGGTCCTATCCTTGCCAGACCTGCATGGCCTAATTTTAGCAAGAATCCTGCTAAGTCTGTTTAGAGAGAATCTCCCTACTCTCCACTAAACTTGACATCTGATCACCTTCCCGGAGCAAGAACATCCCCACCCTTGACTGTGTTCTTAGTAATTTTCCATCCACCTCCCACCTCCACCCCCACCCTGCTCCTTGGCTAGAAACCCCAACCAGTCCCTGTATTTGGGGTGAGCTCAATCTCTTCTCTTGCAGTAGTCTTTTTCTTTCTTTCTTTTGTAGAGACAGAGTCACTTTATCGCCCTCGGTAGAGTGCGGGGGTCACACAGCTCACAGCAACCTCCAACTCCTGGGCTTAGGTGATTCTCTTGCCTCAGCCTCCCAAGTAGCTGGGAATACCAGCGCCTGCCACAATGCCCGGCTGTTTTTTTGTTGTTGTTGCAGTTTGGCTGGGGCCGGGATTGAACCCACCACCCTTGGTACCCACTGAGCCACAGGCGCCGCCTATTGCTGTAGTCTTGACACTTTTCTGAATATAGTATTTATTTTTAATTTTTTTTTTTTTGAGACAGAGTCTCACTCTTTCATCCTGGGTAGAGTGCCATAGCATCATAGCTCAGAGCAACTTCAACCTCTTAGGCTCAAGTGATCCTCCTGCCTCAGTCTCTCCAGTAGCTGGGACTACAGGTGCCCCCCACACAACACTTGGCTATTTTTAGAGATGTGGTTTCACTCTGGCTTAGGGTGGTCACAAACTCATGAGCTCAGACGATCCATTGGCCTTAACCTCCCAGAATGTTAGGATTACAGGCATGAGCCACCACTCCCGGCCCTTATTGGTTTTTTTTTTAAAAAAGAGTATCAGAATGGGGCGGTGCCTGTGGCTCAAAGGAGTAGGGCGCCGGCCCCATATGCCGGAGGTGGCGGGTTCAAACCCAGCCCCGGCCAAAAACTGCAAAAAGAAAAAGAGTGTCAGAATAATATCTTTCTTCCATAGGAAGAACGGACACAAACTAAAATGTGGATGAAATAGCCTGTAAAAACCCATAGAGATTTCTCCTCAGGTAATAAATACAATCCAGTTTCACTTTTGAAAGATGGCCTGATCAGTTTGGGAAGGAGGGAACTCTGTGATCCCTTTAGCCTTGTACCTTGACTGAGACACCCAGGCCTTCACCAGTCAGAGACATGGGCAGAATTTTCTCTTCTAAGTTCCAGTCTGTGAGAGGAGCACAAGGACTGTAGTCACAGTTCTCAGTGACTTCTCCAACCCATACCGTTTTCTAAACCCAAGGGATCCCCTGGTCAGATAAGCAGTCAGGCAAAAAAAGGGAGCTGGCAAAGGCCCGGTGGATTCCGTCAAGTATTGGCCCCACCAAAGACAGGAGCAGGGAAGGGATCAACAGCAGGGTCCTAGGTACAAGGGAGTATCAGAAAAGCATATGCTGCTGGGAGGGATAGTTCTTTACATGCCTTGGTTCAGAGTAACAGAAAACCAGGGCACGGGCTCTGGGGCTGGTGGGTTCAAACCCAGCCTGGGCCTGCTAAACAAAAAAACAGCTGGACATTGTGGTGGGCACCTGTAGTCCCAGCTACTAGGGAGGCTAAAGCAAGAGAATCACTTGAGCCCAAGAGTTTGAGATTGCTGTGAGTTATGATGCCACAGCACTCTACCCAGGGTGACCGAGTGAGACTCCGTCTCAATAATAAAAAAAAAAAAAAAAAGAAAAAAGAAAATGAAAACCAGACCACAGAAATTAGAGAAAAACACCATCTTAGAATAGGATCATTGGAAAAACACCATCTCAGATTAGGGTATATATGTATATATATAATATTCATTCATGTCTCTAAACACCACCACCACTTTATAAATTGCTCTTTAAATGATATTTAAAGGGCTTGTTGACAAGTACATCCAACACTTGGTGCTGTGAGGTCAAATTTGAGGAATAATCACTAGATCCACTTAAAATGTGTCTCTTTTTACCCTTTGTCAGGTTGTCACTATCATCAGTCATCTGCTGATATTCACTGAGATCACTTCAGGCATTTTCCCCACATAGTATTTATTTTTCAAAATTTAAAAAAAAAAAAAAAGGACATCACAGTTTGAAAGACTTTGCAAAGACTTCAGACAACTTTCTCTTTTTTTGATGGGCAAATGAGAAAAGGGGATGGCCCAAGGCATGTCAAGAAAATGAGCACATAAAATGAAAGAAAGTGAAGATTGCAATATTAAAAAATTAACAGACGTCTATTGGGTGCATGTTATGATAACATGTTTCTGCATTCACTCAGATTGTGTACCCTGGAGGCAGGAATTGATGTTAAGAGGACAGACACAGTACCTGAGGTCACGTTGTTCCTTGGTATTACAACTGCTCTTTTTGTTTTCTTGGGTCTCTGGTGTGAAAGGGAATTATGTTCATTTCTTTCATGACTGGCATCTTTATCCAGAAAGGTATCTATTTGGAGGCCAATACAAAATGTATAATAATTACATGTACACTGTGATAACCGGGAAAGCACAGATTGATCCTTATTATCCAAGTGTTTAAAGCAATAATATATGCGTTCTGCAGTAGCTCTTTTGTATCACCTCATACTATCTGACATCTCAAATTAGGTTCAACAGTCGGGTCAACACTGAGAAAAGGCTGGGATCACAGCGGCTCACACCTGCAATCCTCGCACTCTGGGAGGCCGAGGCAGATAAATAGCCTGAGCTCAGGAGTCTGAGACCAGCCTGCGCAGGAGTGAGACTGCATCTCTATTAAAAACAGAAAAACTAGCCGGGCGTTGTGGTGGGTTCTCTGTAGTCCCACCTACTAGGGAAACTGAGGCAGGAGGATGGCTCGAACCCAAGAGACTGAGGTTGCTGTGAGCTATGATGACGCCACAACGCTCTACCCCAGGGCAACAGGGAGAGATTCTGTTTCAACCCTCCAACCCCAAAAACAAACAAACAAACAACAACACTGAAAAGACAGAGAATTAAGTTCGTTTTAATAAATTAAATACATATTCTTTGTGTTACACCACTCTCCTTGGTAGAGATGTAGGCGTGCAGAAGTGGGCAATCACATTCTTGAACTTGCCTCTTTGTGCATATACGAGAATTTCTCATACATGCTATTGAACATGGCTTAGAGAAAGTCACATCACCACAATGACTGTACCTGAACTTGAATTTAGGACCCTGAGCCTCGAGTGGCTGCCTTTGCACTGCCTGACAATCACATTAGTCTCGAGTCTATTCATTCCTCCACTCCCCTGGGTGACTGTCTTCACTTCTTCCCTATACTCAACATCTAACATCTAGAAGCCTCCCTTAGTCTCAGCTGGGACATTTATGTTGCATCTCGTGACATTGCTGAACATGTTTATTAGTTCCAGAAGATTTGTAGATTTCTGGGGATTATCTAAACAGCCGTGTTATCTTCTACTAGGAGAAATATTATAACGTATCTTGTTTTAGTTACCTATAGATCTTCATATGTTAATAAGAATGTATTCGTGAGCCAGGCACAGTGGCTCAGGCCTGTAATCCCAGTACTCTAGGAGGCTGAGGCGGGTGGATCTCTTGAGGTCATGAGTTCAAAACCAGCCTGAGCAAGAAGAGCGAGACCTCATCTCTAAAAACAGCTGGGCGTTGTGGCACCTGTAGTCCCAGCTACTTGGGAGGCTGAGACAAGAGAATAGCTTGAGCCCAAGAGTTTGAGGTTGCTGTGAGCTGTGAGGCCACAGCACTCTATTGAGGGCAAAAAAAGTGAGTCTGTCTGAAAAGAAAAAAAAAAAAAAAAAAAGAATGTATTCGTGATTTTTAAGATGTGGAACAAAATTTTAACCTAGATAATCTGAGTTATCATAAGGCCTCTAAGAATTCATGAGCTAAGAATAAATGCTTTGTGTAAGTATGAAAGCAGAAATCATCACTACGAAAAACAATGTGAATTTAAAAAACCAATCACAACAATAACCACACACATAGAGATACATATGCCTGTAGTTTAATTCCGATCTCCTACTTTTAGGAAGCTGACCTCGAACTGACAACAGCCTTTCCCTTTTCTCCTCTCATTCCCTAAACCATGTTCTGTTTTGCACCTCAGCTTTTCTATCCTTCCTTCTAAACCTCAAGTGCTGAATGGATTAGGGGAGCACATGGGGAACACGGAGTTACTAATATGTATACAATTTCTCCCACACACTGTCCAAGGCAAACCATGAGGGGAACTCATGGCATAATACTTTTCCAACTGCCAGTCTGGGATGCATGAGTTAATCATGTCCAGTGCACACAGTTGCTCATTCTTATCCATCTTGTGAAAATCAGAATGTCTATATCCATCTTATGACCTATCACTCACAGACTAGTGACAGTCCCACACAGCTCCTTATTTAGAACTTTTTGAAAGTCTGGGTCTTTGATAGAATGCAACTTCATCACTTACCAGCCTGGCAAATGAAATAATGTTTCAGTGAGCACATATCTTCTTTGAATGAGATCTCATGGAAGTTCCTGGACAGGTAGACACAAGCCTTGGGATTAGCCGGAGAGGCTGGAACATCTGCTGAGTGGGAGAGACCAGATCCATGTGAGCTTCACACTTAAAGTCAGACATTTAAAAAAATACATGAAAACCAAATTTGGCTGGCTTCCAGTTGATGAAAATTTAGGATTTCTGACCACATATTATAGAGTGTGTATTTTTTCATTTGTATTCTTTACCACAAGGCTTGCTCCTAACTTACCCAGATACCAATGGATATGATGAGGAAGATTAAAAAATGCCTTGGAAGCGTATTTCTAACCTTCGCGGTTACGGCATATAACCTTCAAACTACTATGGAAGAAAGAAAACAGGTAGATACTCTGTCCCCTGGTTTTTCGCATTCTATAACTTGGAGCCCAGAATAACAAAGAGATGATTACTAGGAAATAAAAAGTCCATAAAAGGTGTTCCTCTTTAGAATAGAGTACAATTCTTTTCGTGAAACAGTAAGTGAACTTTAGATGGGCTCTGAGAAAAATCTCATCACCTTTGTGACACAGACAAAATCAAAGGCTACAGCACACAATGAGAATATTTCAGAGGAAGGATAGTAAGGAAGTGATTTCTTTGTACTCAAAAGCAGAAAGATTAAAATTCTTTTCTTTCTCCTGTCCCAGAATAAAACGTAAGGAAGATTCCCTTATAAACACTAACTCCGAGACCCTTACTTGGATGGTTGTTTTCCTTACCGCTTCCCAGCTTTAAATTTTTCCCAATCCACCACTTCTTTCCTTCTTCCAGAAAGTCCCAGAGGAGGTCTTGGACTTCCTCATTCCAAACATGAGCAAGGTGTCCTCCCTGGGAACGACAGTGACTTTCTGCTTTCTCAAAGCTGCAGTCCAATCTGTTAAGCTGATAGCAATGATTTTTCTCATGTAGTTCTGGGCTGTTTATACTTCCAAGGATGATACTTGTTCTGACATATAACCACAGCCAGGGGCTTCCTCTGAAGAACATCATCTCTGCGAACTGTGAGCAAGAAGACCTGTGGGGATTCAGCAGCTGCCTGGGCCTTTAAATAGGTATCTTAGTGGTTTTGTCTTATTAATATTACTCTCTTATGAACTGGGAACATTTATCCAGGAGACAAAAGGCTTTGTTTTGTGGACCCAGGTGCAGTTTTTATAAGCTGAAAACAAACTGCAGAGGTTAACCAAGCAATGTGCCTTTACAACTGGGCTAACACCACCTGTGTCTACACAACGAGATATGTCGTTAGTAAATCAAGCTGTATCATAAAGCTAAGTTTAAGCTTCCGGGGAGTAGAAGATAATGAATATCTAAGTCAATTTTTAGTGTTGTTATGAATTGATAAACAGATCTCCAGGTTAGATTTTTTGGTTTATTTTTGGAGATCAAGTCTCACTCAGTTGCTCTGGGTAGAGTGCTGTGGCATCATAGCTCATAGCAAACTCAATCTCTTGGGCTCAAGTAACCATCTTGTCTTTGCCTCTCAAGTAGCTGGGACTACAGGAGCCTGCCACAACAGCTGGCTTGTTTCTTCTTCTTTTTCTTTTTTTTTTCTATTTTTAATAGAGACGGGTCTCACTCTTACTCAGGCTGGTCTAGGGCTCCTGAGCTCAAGCAATCCACCCGCCTCAGCCCCTCAAAGTGCTAGGATTATAGGTGTGAGCCACCATGCCCAGCCTAGGATAGATTTTTAAAAATAAAATTTATTGCACATATTTAAGACATGCAAAATGTTACAAGATACATTATGTAGATAGAAGATTACTACAGTAAAGCAAATTAATATATCTATCATCTCACCTAGTTACCATGAGCAGTTAAAATCTAATTTAGCACGACCTCATTTACAGTACAATTTTATCGCCTATAGTCTTCATGTTACATATTCGATCTCTAGACTTGTTCAACCTACATATCTGCTAGAATTGATTTAAACTGTTGTACAAATTCATGCAAACAAAACTGGGCATGAACTCTATCCTAAAGCTCGAACACAATCATAAAAACCAAAGAGTAAATATTTAATGGAAGAATGAATACAAATTAAATACAAATACACCAAGGAAATCCAAATTTGCTGTGCTGAATAGCAGATAAATATGGTTCTGGTTTATGCTTACACAGATTCCTTTGACTTTGGCATGCATGCTGTTTTATGCTCTAGGTCAGAGTCAATCTCTCACTGCTTTTCTTTGACTTGCCGAAAAACCTTCATCCAGCATGCTGTTTGGTCTTTACTGGTTGCACAATCATCATTTATATACCACAGCTCGATCTTTCTTGGTGCCAAAAAGTGATCATAAATGCAAACAAATGTGAGTACTGAAATTGCTTGGCAGGTTTTAGAATCAAGTTAGTTTATCCAAATGGTGCTTACATTACTTTTAAAAATCATCATAGGGCTGGGCGCGGTGGCTCATGTCTGTAAGCCCAGCACTCTGGGAGGCCAAGACAGGTGGACTGCTGGAGCTCATGAGTTTGAGACTAGTCTGAGCACGAGAGAGATCCCATCTCTTAAAACATAGCCAGGTGTTATGGCAGGTGCCTATAGTCCCAGCTACTTAGGAGGCTGAAGCAAGAGGATTGCTTGAGCCCAAGAGTTTGAGGTTGCTGTGAGCTATGACACCATAGCACCCTACTGGGGGCAAGAAAGTGAAACTCTGTCTCAAAATACATCTCAGTTTGAAAAACACTGAAGCTCAAAGGGGTAGGGCATCGGCCCCATATGCCGGAGGTGGTGGGTTCAAACCCAGCCCCATTCAAAAACTGCAAAAAAAAAAAAAAAAAAAAAAAATCGATGAAAGCTAAATACTGACTAATCCCTACTTTTAAAAAGTCAAAGTACAGAAGAAGAGACATAGTAATTGTAACGAATAAAGGCAGTGAAAAGTGCCAGCATAGAGGGACAGCTGAGGTGCTGTGAAGGTTCAGATGAAGAATTATTCCTAGCATTTGAACTGAACATATAAGGATGGTCATGTTTAGATGACAAAGACTCCTGTCAGAAAAGTCAATGTTAGTAAATGCATAGAGGTGAGAAAATGGGAGGTATTTATAAAGAGAATGAAATAACTCCTCCACGTGTATATTACGTGCAGTGGGTATATAGTGGAACAGCAGTGGAAACTGGGGCTGGAAGCAAAAGAATGTTTTCCTGTGCTAGAAGGAAGAATCTGTGGTTTATCTGGCAGGTTTCTGAGCAGAGTCATCTACCTTACTAAGACTGTGTTGCAATGGTATCATTGCCATGCAGGATGCTTTGTTTTCAAAGTTCACAGATTCTCCATTTCCAAATAGCTTCATAAATATACTCATATATAAACAAATACATACTACATACATATGTTTCAAGCATTTTGAAGCGACATGATGTTGATAAAATCTTTCCAGCAGGTATTTTACACAGTGCTGTAATTTCTTTCAATAATTTTCACAGTACTTGACAGATACTCTCTCAATACCTGCATTATTGGCTGATTGCAGTGGCTCATACCTGTAATCCTAGCATCCTGAGACAATGAGGTAGGAGGATTACTTGTGCTCAGGAGTTCAAGACCAGCCTGAGCAAGACTGAGACCCCGTCTCTATAAAAAGTAGAAAAATTAGTCAGGTATGGTGGCCCACTGCTTGTGGGCAAGAGTTTAATCCAAGTGGATTTTGAAATTAAAAAAAAAAAAAAAAAAAAAAAAAAAAAAAGGGGGAAAAAAGAACAAATACATGTTTTATCTAGAATATAGCAGTCTATCGATAAAAGGTTTCATTTAGGGCAGCACCTGTGGCTCAACGGGTAGGGCATCAACCCCATATATCGATGGTGGCGGGTTTGAACCCGAACCACGGCCAAACTACAAAGAAAAAATAGCCAGGCGTTGTGGCGGGCAGGTGCCTGTCATCCCAGCTACTCGGGAGGCTGAGTCAAGAGAATCGCCTAAGCCCAGGAGTTGGAGGTTGCTGTGAGCTGTGATGCCACAGCACTCTACCGAGGACAATAAAGTGAGACTCTGTCTCTTAAAAGAAAAAAAGTTTCATTTAAATAATCAAAAGTGTCCAGCCTTGGCAATATAGCAAGACACGGTCTCTTAAAAAAAGCTTAGTGGCCAGACATAGAGGCTCACACCTACAATCCTTGCACTATGGGAGGCTGAGGCAAAAGGACTTCTAGAGCTCAGGAGTTTGAAAGCAGCCAAGAGCAAGACCCTGTCTCTACCAAAAATAGAAAAATGAGCTGCGCATAGTGGAGGGAGCCTGCATAGTACCAGCTACTTGGGAGGCTGAGGCAAGAGGATGTCCAAAGTTTGAGGTTGCTGTGAGCTAGGATGACACCATGGAGCTCTACCCAGAGTGACGGAGACACTCTGTCTCAAAAAAAAAAAAGCTTAGAACTGAAGAATCAACATATAGTCTTTTGTCCTGAATGAGTAATAATTTGTTAACTGAATTATAATTTATTCCATTAAAGTATAAAAAGGAAGGTTGATAAGCATAATTTTTAGTTTGATAATTTCAGTTATTTCTTTTATATCATGAGACCGCTGCATATGAATTATTGTAGTAGACTTCTAAGTTTCAGTGGGTCTATGAATGTGTTCAAATTTGATAGTTTTGTACAAATGATGAAGTTTAAGTATGGCTTATCTTAAATACACCCTCCCTCTTTTGTTCTAATTTCTGTTCTGACAACACTCCAGCCATTTCCATTGATGAAGGAACAACGCAACTGGCCAAAAATGACACAGACAGGTGCAGAGTCTCCAAGGGCTTTCCAAAATGCTGCTGACAGAGTCTACAGGAGCAATTTTCCAAAGCTAAGATGCAATTGCCAAAGAGACTTTAACGTTCTTGACTGGGACACAATTGCTTCAGAGGACCGTAAAGTGACACAGTGATATGGGATTAGGTTTGTAGGTAGTTCAGGCCAGGCCTCTCTGGAGGGCTTGTTGACCAGAGTCCAAGTTTCTCAAACTCCTCAAGGCTAGCAATAGCCTGGTGGTTTACACAGGATGTTTGGCACCTGGCAGGCTCAGGGCTAGGATTCTGGGAGTCCTGTTGACCACAGTCCAAGATCTCATGTCCCCCTTATTCCTGGGCCGCAGACAGCCCTAAAAGATTACTATCGCCTGAGTCCTGCCCAGGAACAGACAGAAATTGAAGTGAGGCTGCTGGCTAAGTGTATGCCTCTCACAGGCTGCCATCCGTTATTTCACCTGAGATAACTGAGTCTGAGTATCTTTCTCGTGTCAACTGCCCTCAATGCAGATCCCTACAAAGGCTGTAGGGACCAAGCCCCCACACAGGTCAGCATAAATCTCTGCAATACCCCACACTGAGTCCTGATTAGAAACTGTTTTAAAACATAGCTTTCACATCTGCAGCACCAGAATGCCAAAGCAAACCAGGGTCACCTTAGCCAGCAGGCACACGGCCCATGACACTTTCAGGGGCTCAAGAAAACATATTCATCTCTAAAATCCGAAGAAAAATGAACTTTTAAGTGGAAGTTTACATACATATTAAATGTTTGTCTTTATATTGACACAGCGCATTTTTTTTTGGCAAAAATTGTACATATTTATGGTATAAAACACCATGTTTTGATGTTATGTACACATTGTAACAGTTTTTTTCAGGAAAGGGCCATCGAAAGTCTCAGCGCGGCCCCGGCACAGACAACCGCCTGGCGCCCAAATTCCCGCGAGCCGGCATGGGAACCCTCGCAGGTACGACTTCAACCTTCTGGCTACCTCGGGGGAGCATACAGGGCTTTCTAGGAAGCTTCCTCTCCCTCCTGAAGCCCAGGCTCCGCAGGTACTGTCCTATTCGAGGGTGCAGGACTGCAGACAGCCCAGCCACAGCAACCCCACGCGCCCTACAGCACCTGAGCCGAGAGACCCAGGCACGAGACCGTCATTACTGCGCACGCGCGCGAGCAGGCGCGGAGCGTGGTCTTCCACGGCGCCGCGGCGCTCGCCCCACCCTTCTGCCTGGCGATTGGTTAATTGCCAACTCCAGGGGCGGAGATGGGGGGGGCTTCCCTCTCCTCCAATGGAAATGAGCATGGGCGGGTCCAGTGGCGGAAGGAGCATGGCGTGGAGACAGCTGAAAGTGAGTCCCGCAAGCAAGGCTTGCAGCGGTTAGGAATATCGCGGGCGTGGGCTGGGGGGAAGTGGGCGCACCTGTAAGTGCTCATACGGGCCAGGTGTGTGCATTTGGCACACGCGTATCGGGGCACATGCTGATGTGTCCGTGCCTGTGGACCGTGTGTTTAGGAGCCTAGCACAGGGGCGCTTACGCGGACGGAAATTAGAATAAGACGTGGTCCCAGTCCGTCTAGATAAAGTTTTGGTATCTAGTGGGCTTAAAGTGAGGAGTTCTGAGTTGTATTCCCGGGGTCTGGAATGTAGTAAGTGCTCAAATAGCTGATGATTGTCATGAGAGGCTTTCCTGCAGTCTGCAGGGGACTCTAAGTCAAAGAAGGCGTGATCTACATGAACAGCTTTGAGGAATCCGTAAAAGCAAACCTGACCGTGTCCCTTCCTGGTTTAGAGAACAAAAACCTATAATTTCGCTTCTCCTGCATCATCCTAATTCTTCGCTTTCCCTCACTTCTCAGTTGCAAACAGACTTTCTCCGCTTATTCTCTTCTGCCACTGAGGGAGCCGTACGCTTTTTCCTCCCCCTTCTGCCTCCTGGTTAACTCCTACTTTTGAGACAGTCTCAAGCTGTCGCCCTGGGTAGTGCTGTGGCATCACAGCTCACAGCAACCTCAAACTCTTGGGTGTAAGCGATTCTCTTGCCTCAGCCTCCCAAGTAGCTGGGACTACCGGCGCCCGCCACAACGCCCAGCTACTTTTATTATTGGTTGTAGTTGACATTGTTGTTTGGCAGGCCTGGGCTGGATTTGAATCTGCCCGCTCTGGTGTATGTGGCTGGCGCTCTAGCTACTTGAGCTACTACAACATCAGCTTTAAGTCATTTCCTCAAGGAAGCTTTTCCTTATCTCAGATTAGGTTGAGTCCTTCCATTACCATATGCTTTTTCTTCTTTCATAGCAACATATTTGCACGATCATTTCTGTCTCTGATAAAAGACTGAACTAATGCGTGATTTAGCATCTGGCAGCGTTAATTAGAGAAAAGCATTGTGAACCACTTCTGAGCTAGGGTAGTGGTTCTCAATCCAGTAAGACCTGCAGCTCCATTTTTATATTTCGCAATGGCCCCCCATCATGCAGAAATGGAATATATGTGTATTATCTATGTATACTTTTTAAAAGCCAACATAATATATTTTTACTGTGACCTAAAGGAGAAATTAAATTTATAACATTTAATGTGTGATACTTGGGTGTTTAAACCTCTACTTAGAAACGTGAGTGCCACAGTGTGTTGTATTGTCAGACACCTCAAGCAAAGCATTTATCATTCCTGATGGGATTTTCTGAAATGGTGAACAATCCATACTAATATTCTGTACAACACAGTACAGTTGTCCCCCCACCCCCATTTAAGAGGTAATTGTACTGTATGAAAACTTTGTGGTTAGTTTGTGTTTCTGTAGTGAAACATAGTTTGGCTCAAGGCTCAGATAACACGAATAGACAATTTTTTACCCACACAATGTCAGGATGTTCAAAAGCCATACAGGATGTGGAACAATTCATGTTTCAGGCAGTCTCAAGTGAAGAAAGATGTGATTGATCCCTGTCCACAAAAATCTATGGCATTGCCCTGCCCATCATGGCAACCAGTAAAAATTGGATGCTCATGGAGGCAGTACGTCCCTTCTTGAAAATGTCTGGCCTAAAGTCCTAGGAAAGTTTTTAGGGCCAGAGGAGTGTGTCTAAGTAGAAATGTGGATACAGCTTTTGACTGTAGAGACCACTGTCACCAGAAAGCTAGGGACATTGTTTCACATAATCTGTCATTTTGCCCTCTGTGAGTATAAAGGACTCACAGATGCTGCAGCCTGGCCTAGTGGGGGGGCCTTTTGTAGGTTTTTTTGTTTTTTTTTTTTTTCCAGAAACAGGCCCGGGATGCTTTGGTCATCCTGGGGGGTGGAGGACTTCTGTTTGCTTCCTACCTGACAGCTACGGGGGATGAGCGATTCTATGCTGAATACCTGATGCCAGCTCTGCAGAGGCTGCTGGACCCAGAGTCAGCCCACAGACTGGCCGTTCACTTTACCTCCCTGGGACTCCTTCCTCGAGCCTCATTTCAGGACTCTGACATGCTGGTAGGTACTCTGGGAACACCCTATTCATTAAATAGAAGGGTGAGGGCCAGGCGCGGTGGTTGACACCTGTAATCCTAGCACTCTGGGAGGCTGAGGGTATATTCCTTGAGCTCAGTTCAAAAACAGCCTGAGCGAGACCCTCATGTCTACTAAAAATAGAAAAACTAGCCAGTCATTGTGATGGATACCTGAGAACACTGCCCAACACAAATCCCACAAGCAATGCATAATAATTATAAATTACATGGAATAAAAATAGCTGAGATTGAACTAATTCCCACTACTCCTTTGAGGGTCTTTTTTTTTTTTTTTTATTGTTGTGGATTCGTTGAGGATACAGTAAACCAGATTATACTGATTGCATTTGTTAGGCAAAGTGCCTCTTGCAATCTTGTCTTGCTTTTTTTTTTTTTTTTTTTTAGACAGAGTCTCACTTTGTTGCCCTTGGTAGAGTGCTGTGGTGTCACAGCTCACAGCAACCTCAAACTCTTGGCCTTAGGTGATTCTCTTGCCTCAGCCTCCTGAGTAGCTGGGACTACCGTTGCCCTCCACGACACCCAGCTATTTTTATTGTTGTTGCAGTTTGGCCGGGGCCAGGTTCGAACACATCACCCTCAGTACATGGGACCAGTGCCCTACCCACTAAGCCACAGGCACAACCCAAGGCTCTGGCTTTAAAGAGGATAGGTGCTAACTGAGAAATATTAGGGGACTTTACCCTTTACCCTTCTATTTATTTATTTTGCAATATCTCACTGTTAGTGAGTGCTGTGGCATCATAGCTCACAGCAATCTCAAACTCCTGGGCTCAAGTTATTTTCTTGCCTCAGCCTCCCAAGTAACTGGAACTACAGGCGCCTGTCACAACGCCCGGCTATTTTTTAGAGACAGGGGTCTTACTGTGGCTCAGGCTGGTCCTGAACTCCTGAGCTCAGGCAATCCACCCACCTTGGTCTCCCAGAGTGCTGGGATTACAGGTGTGAGCCACTGAGCCAAGCCTGTAAATGGGGCCTTTTTTCACTTTCCCATTGCACAGTTGAGCAATGTGTCATTTTACCCGACTTGCCATACTTAATCTCTAAAAGGCACTGTAGGATGAGACAGAGCATTCCTTTAAGCTTTCTCACCTGAAACTGCTAGCTTTCACCCTGGAACCAGGGTAAAAATGAGAGTAAAGAGTCGGGTGCAGAGATGGGGTGAATTTGAAAGTGAGGTTTGCCCAGGCACACACAAAGGACAGAGGGTATGGCCTTTGAGCAGTCATGGTGACACCACTGCAAGGGTCCACACTTGCAGTGGCTCATTTAGAGTTTGGCCAAGACCCCTTACCTGCCAGCCAGGACTCCTGCTGATCTCATCCCCACTTAGCCAGCCAGGCTTACTGCTCCACTGTCCCCCTGTGCTCTCAAGTCTTACTTCTGGCTGCATGCTAGATCCCCTGGGCGTGTTTTTGGAATATTCAGATGTCCTGGCCTCCTTCCAGGTCAATTTAAACATTTCTGAGAGGAAGGCTGAAAGCTTTCCAGCAGCTTCTGTCCTATAGCTGGGGTTGAGAGCCACCATGGTGGACGAAGGTGCCCTAGTCCAGGCACGCTTCTTGCTTTGCAGTTGCCTGAGATACTACACACATTCTGACATCCATTTGTTGTTGTTGTCCCTTCTTGGAGCATCTTTCTTACCTCCTGACTCCAGGATCAGTGGGTGCTGACCCTAGAGCCCTTTGCTGGAGCCCGAGTCAGTTCTGCCCAGCTGAGCACTGTCTCCCTGACTCTGAGGGACGTTGTTGGGGCTTCTTAGGAGTCTGGCTGAGGAGGGACCCAGCTGGAACTGACTTAAGCTGATTATAGAGTTTTGTTGCTTAATCCTTCTTGGTTTCAGAGTAGCACTGTCAAGGGCCTGATGCTAATGAGTCATTGTCCCCCACTAGGACAGTAGATAAGGCACGAATCTTAACCATAGTTGGAAAAGACAGTGCCCATGTCCTGTTCAACCCATGGTGGAAACATTGTTTTTCTCCCCAAGCTTGATGAGAATATCCTCATGGTTTTCAGTCTTTAGCAGGCATCACAGTTACTTGGAGAGCTTTGTTAAAAATAGGTTCTCTCTCGGCTTGGCATCTATAGCTCAGGGTTAGGGCCCTGGCCACATACACCAAGGCTGGAGGGTTTGAACCTGGCCCGGACCTGCTAAACAACTGCAACAACAACAAAATAGCTGGGTGTTGTGGCGGGTGCCTGTAGTCTCAGCTACTTGGGAGGCTGAGGCAAGAGAATCAATTAAGCCCCAGAGTTGGAGGTTGCTGAGAGCTGTGACGCCATGGCACTCTACCGAGGGTGAGATAGAGACTCTGTCTCAACAACAACAACAAAAAATAGGTTCTCTATCCCTCCCTCCCCTGCCATGGGCATGGGCCCTTCAATCCAATGCTTAACAAGCTTCCCAGGTCTTTCTAATGCAGGTGTGTCAGGGAACACACTTTGAGAAAAACCAGGATAGCCTTACCTACTGACTTTTGTCCTTTTCTTCCCAGGAGGTGAGAGTTCTGGGCCATAAATTCCGAAATCCAGTAGGAATTGCTGCAGGATTTGACAAGCATGGGGAAGCTGTGGATGGACTTTATAAAATGGGCTTTGGGTTTGTTGAGATTGGAAGTGTGACTCCAAAACCTCAGGAAGGAAACCCCAGCCCCAGAGTCTTCCGCCTCCCTGAGGATGAAGCCATCATTAACAGGTAGGAGACAGAGCCCGAGTTAGTTAACAGGCGAGGCCTTCCTGCTGCCTGGGCTCTCAGGGATGTAAGATCTGCCTTGTTTTTTTCTCTGGGACAATGTGGACGTTCTTCTGTAACTTGGAACGTTCAGGAATCCTGTTGAGCCATCTACTGTGTACCAGGCATCTATCCTCAACAGCAGCCTTGGGAACCAGCTTTCATTATTTCTGTAACAGGTGCATATAAGGGGGCTCAGAGAGCTACAGCACTGAGCTGTGATCCGAATACACAAAGGAGGAGAGGCTGGGTGTGGCTTCGGCTCCTGGGACTTCAGAGCTGTGCCTCGTCCTCCTTGTCTCTCCAGTGCCCTCACTCAATACTTTGAGTCCCACGCATAATTCAGAGTGACAGTAAAACAGTAAAAAGGGCTGGGCATGGTGGCTCACACCTGTATTCCTAACACTTTGGGAGGCCGAGGCAGAAGGATCACTTGAGGTCAAGAGTTCAAGACCTGCCTAAACAAAAGCCAGGCTCTGCTGGGTGCAGTGGCTCACACCCGTAATTCCAGCACTCTGGGAGACCGAGGTGGGTGTATTGTCTGAGCTCAGGAGTTCGGGAACAGCCAGAGCAAGAGGAAGACCCCATTTCTAACAATAGCTGGGCGTTGTGGTGGGTCCCTGTAGTCCCAGCTACTTGAGAGGCTGAGGCAAGAGAATCGCTTGAGCCCAGGAGTTTGAGGTTGCCGTGAGCCATGATGGCACCACTGCACTCCAGCCAGGGCAACAGAGTGAGACCCTGTCTCAAAAATCCCCAACCCTACCCCCAACCCCGAAAAAACACCCCAAAACCCCAGGAAAAATAAATCAGTGAATTTATTTATAATTATGGCTTAATTATAACTACTTTGTATTGCAGGTATTTTATTTTATTTTATTTATTTATTTTTTTTTTTTTTGAATTTATTTATTTTTTTATTGTGGAGAAGGGGCAGGGAAAGAAGGCGGGGGAAGAGGTGAGTGACAGGGTCGGGCCAGTGGCATGGTACCACATTGGCTGTATCTAGGTAGA
>CAUYPK010059632.1:0-22461 GCA_963574355.1 Loris lydekkerianus
CATTGGATACTTTTTCTTCCATTCTTGAGAAACTTTGCTAAGAAGAATATGTTCCAGCTCCATCCATGTAAACATGAAAGAGGTAAAGTCTCCATCTTTCTTTAAGGCTGGAGCAATCTGAATTTTTTTTAAAGAATCACAAATCTAAAAAAAAATTAGTGAGTTACCATTCTATGCATCATATTGGCAATAATTAAAACATTTGACATAACACAAGTTGATAAGAATGTGGAAGAATGGAAATTTTTTCTTTTGCATACTGCTTGTAGGAATAAAATCGATACAACCAGATCCTGAAGCATAGGTAACATATGTGCAAGGAAATATGTGCATACAGGTACTCAATGCAGTATCTGTTTATTGTAGAAAACATCAAGCAAAAAAAGCCACAAGGTTATCTATAAATAAGAAGGCAGATTAACTATGCTATTAAAAATGATTCTATCATTTTAAAAAGTGTTCAAAATAATAAAAATAAATCTTAAAAGTGTTTAGCTATTTAAAAAATAAAGTAGGAAAACTTAGATCTAGGGCAGCGCCTGTGGCTCAGTGGGTAAGACGCCAGCCCCATATACGGAGGGTGGTGGGTTCAAACCCAGCCCTGGCCAAACTGCAACAACAACAAAAAAAAATAGCTGGGTGTTGTGGCGGGCGCCTGTAGTCCCAGCTACTTGGGAGGCTGAGGCAAGAGAATCACCTAAGCCTAGGAGTTGGAGGTTGCTGTGAGCTGTGACACCACAGCACTCTCCTGAGGGTGATAAAGTGAATCTCTGACTCTAAAAAGAAAAAAAGAAAAAGAAAACTTAGATCTACCTGATTGTTTTGTAATCTTTTCTGACATTAATAGCAACTTACAACTTATATTAAATAATCATACATAGCACAAATTCAAAATCAATTTGCTTTCTACCAAAGTCTATATCCTGCTTTTTAGTTGAGGATAGTCTATTAATTTGCCTACCACATCTAGTGAATTAAACTATTTTCAACAATATCTAGTTAGCATTCTTTCAGTAAGTCTAAGAGTAAGTCTAAGGTCAAATACTACATTTTTCATGAAGATGTTTCATCTCCAGACAGATCCAGAAAATGCAGCACATAATCTCTGAAGTGTTCTAAAGATGGCATTATTATCAGTTGATGTCATGTCTCTTAGTAACAAATGCAAACTATGCGTGCATCATTCACAAAGAATGCATCTGATCTCAGAAATACCGGCATGTGCACCTTCTCCTAACAACCATGTTAGTTCTGTCATCACAGCCTTGCTCTTGACAATCTTTTAAATCAATGCCTAACATTGAAAGATGTTTTTCTTTGATTCTTCAGTTAAATGTGTATCTCAGGTATAAAATTATTGAAATTCTCATTTACTTTGATTTCCTTGTTTTTTCTCTTTTGATAGTTCAAGAATTACATATAAGTGTCAGATTCCAATGTAAGTTTGGTCTCTTGCACAATTTAGTTGGCCTGAATGATTTTTCTTTTTTCTGTTTCAGACATGATTTCTTCTTTTATTTTTTAATCTTCTGTAGCAGTCAGCTTTTGCTGCAGCAAGAAACAGCCCCAAAGTCTCCATGCCTTGCAAGATAAACACATTTTGCTCACCAAGGACTGAGGTAGAGCTGTGACCTTTATTAGCTGTTCTGGACTCACCTAGGCTCAGTTTGATTACATATGTCTTCCTATTCTGGCAGGCTGGACGAAGGAACATCCATTATCCAGGCATGAGGCTCTCATAGAGAAGGGTAGAAGACCAAGGGTTGATAGAGACAGAGCCAATCCACACAAGCACACTTAAAGCTTCTGCTTGGATGAGGAATATTTCATGTCCACTAACCTTTCCCTGACAAGGCAAATCACACAGCTAAGCCAAACATCAGTGGGGTGGAAAAACAGAACCAACTAGAGGACACCATGGCCAGGGTGGGGAGAGAATGAGAGATTATCAATGGTACTATCTGCCAAGATCCCCCTCTTGATCACAAATATTGCTTCCTTTCTCTGACCCAAAGTATCCAATCCAATCTTTGGGCTTAACGTCTAGGATCTCATGATTTCCATCAATTCCAACTGCAGGTTCTTTGATCAAAAGACCTGTGAACTTGAAAAATAAATTATCTTTCCTTAACACACTCAAAGCACAGTGATAGATCAGAAACAGAACTATCACAATGAATGTGTCTGTTCAGAAAGGAGGGGAGTGGGAGGCACCACCCCCAGCCCTTCTGAAATCCTACTGGGTAAACCAGTAGCAGATGCCCCTCTGTGAGGACCCTCTCCTCTCCCTGGGAGTACTGTCCAGCCATGTCATTATTCCTGTCTCTGGCCTCCACTTTCTAGATGGTCCTTCCTCTTTTATCATCATCCTTGGCTATATTGGAAAAGAGCATCAGAAAATCTGCTCACCTGGTAGTCAAGCAGCTTCCTAAGCCAAGTTTCTGTCCCTGTAAAGTTAGGTGATTTTATATATCTTGATGGCAGTGTTTGTGAATCCATGGTAAAGCATTTTTTATAACACAGAGTTATTTAAAAGGTTGTAAATTTTTGTTGTTGTCTTTTTATCTATTTGATGCCAGTTGACTTCCTTTGTTAACAGCTATATCCACAATAATTTTCAACTCATGTCTCTCACTTTATATATATTTTTCTCCCATAATTACTGATACTTTAAGCATATCAGGCTTCAGTGGGACCTGCCTTTCTTTTTGCTCAGAGCTATTTTGTCTAACTGAAATAATTTACTGGAAGCTACGTTGTTGTTGTCAATTCAGTCAGACATCCAACCAGAAGATGTGACAGCCACGTTCTTGAGTTGGTCCTGTTCCCGAGCTGTGTCTTAGTGGCAATACACCTCCTTTAGCCCTCACCCTCAGGTTATATGCTAAAATGAGAATGTTTTAACTGGAAGGAAATAAGAAACAATAGCAATATATCAAATGAAGAAATTCCAGACTGTATGAATTCTTACTTTTGCCTTTCACTCTCCATTGTGAACAGGCCAATGCTTGTTCTCAGTTCACCTCTTTCTTCTTGTTTCCTATAGAATGCACCTAATAACAAGTAACACTGGAACAATCTGTCTCAAAGCTACTTCACACAGTGGGTGTATTTTCCTCCTATGATAGTTTTACCAAGTGTTTCACCCATGCACAACACAAGCTGTCCTTTTTCTAGATTGCTATTATCATCTCCTCAATGCCTGAAGCCATTCCACATATGCACAAAGTCTTGTTATGACAGAACCCACATCTGGTACCAATCCAGTATTTGTCAGCTTTTGTTGCTGAGACATCAGCACTTTCTAGCAGTTAGCATTGAGTTCTTGCTCGTGTTACTTGAGAGCTATGGGTGAGATCAGTTCTGCTGAGCTCTCCTGGGCTCTATTGGGTCCATTGGAAGTCTACTGGGATCTCATTGGCTCTAAAAATCTCCTCTATCTGGAACCCAGAATGAAGGACCACCCAATTCTGGGATATGCTTTTCTCATAGTGAAGGACAGGTGATCAAAGGAATGTAGAGCCAAACCACACAAGCACATCAGAAGCTTCAACTTGGACCCTGTGTAGGTCGTAGCCACAGGACAAAGTGAGTCCTATGGCCAAACCCAACGTCAGCAGAGTAGGGAATATATCCTGCCTATGAGAAAGCTTGGCAAGGATGAGAAGAAAACAAATACAGCTAATCATCTCATTCTGAATTCTCCAGTCTAGACAGAAATCTTTGGTCTCCTTTTTTTATATGTATACACATAGTTACATTAATTTCTTCAACATTAAGGGCATCCAGGAGAGGTTTAGTCCTGGTGGTGACAGACTTCAGCCTAAAGAAATGAGTCTCAGGCATAACAACTTCTACTTTGGATACTTCTCTCCCTGTAGACCAGCTACCAACATTTCTGCAGACCAGTACCAGTCCACAGACTGCACTTCTCCACAGTATGTATCTGAGATAGTGTAGATTGAATATACGGGTTAACAGCAGCTATTTGCATTATGGTAACAAGATTCATTCCAATCCAGTGGGAAAATGGCCTCTCACTACAGGCGTTGAGGCAGAACTGGAGTGTGTTGGGATGTCTAACATGAAGGAGAAGAAATGAGAGGCTGAGATAGCAAAACAGAGACACAGAAGTAGATGGATGAATGTGGCAGAGAGGAGAAGCCCAGAGGGTCACAGAAAAGACACATTGCCAGGAAGAGGACTGAATGTCTCAGGATCCTAGAGAGGAGGGAGTTATGAGAAGGTATTGATCAGTGCTCAGCAATTTCATTCCGTGATAAGGCCTGTTGTCAAGATGTGAATAATTTACCTAGAAGATATTCAGAGTCATTTCCATCTTAGCATTGAGGTATTCACCAATTACCAAGTTAAAGATGGTGGACATGATGAGCAAATGTTGCCATTTGCTGGAATAGGAGGGAGCAACATCAAAAGGCCTGGGGAGAGGACCCTGCCCAGTGTTCTCTGTCATGAAGGCGATGATGGTTGAGGGATGATGAACGGGCACCGTGAATGTGGATAGAGCCCAAGGGCTCAGAAGACACCAGAAGAGGATGTCAGCACGAATGTGGCCTGCCTCACAGCTCTGCATGTGCCCAGCCGAGGAACATACTGCACGGCTTTGCCCTTTAGCCATGTTGCAGGTGCTCTGAGCAGAGGAATAGCTAACAATCACAGAGTAGGCGACATCAGAGTTCCACTGTCCCCTTCTCCACTGCAAGGAAATTTTTGATAAAAATAACCTGAAACACCTCAGAGAGATACAGAAGAGGTAATCATTGTATTTTCTGACTGGCCTTTACAGAGCCAAAGTCTGCCTCACAAATGCCATATACCAAGAAGGTGACCCGGAAATATGAAGACTGGCTTGGTGAACCGTCATAACCCTAATTTTAATCAGAGCATTTAGCCCTAAAAGGTGTCACACCCACAGTGCATCTTAGAAGGGTATAGGTGAAATTTACTAAATGTAGAATATAAAAGTCTGAACACAATATCTAAGAAAATGCCATGAAGGCTGTTAACCAGCTCAATGAAAATATTTCAAATATATAAAACCAGCACATTGTAGCTCATGATTGCATTATTGTACACAGCTATGATTTAATAAAAATAAATAAAATAAAATTATTAAAAAAAAGTTATTGAGTAAAAAAGAAAAAAGGTGTCTTATGGATAATGAGACCACGTAACTTATCATCCAAACCAAGACAATTTTGCCAGTGGGGGAGGAGGGTGCTGGTAATCACTACATGACAATGATCCCACGCAAACCAGAGAGGACTCCTAGCAAGCTTGTTAAAAGTATCTGAAGATGGTCCCCTCTCCATAGTTTCTGCATGTGCTCCTCTTCTTATCCAGAGATGGGGTCTATTTCCCCTGCCCTTGACTCCTGAGCTAACCTTGAACTTGCTGTAACCACTTGAAGGCAGTGAAAGTAATGCTGTGTTATTTGCAGGTCTACCTTAAACTTGATAGAGGCTGCTTTTGTTCTCCAGACCTCAGCAGTAGTGCTATAAACAAGTCCAGGCCCTGAAGGATATAAGCATGTGAGTGACCCTAAGCAAACCATGTGGAGCTGAAGGACCACCCAGCTGAACTAGGGACTCATGAGAAATAATAAATTACTGCCTTAAAATATTATCTTTTGGAATAGTTTGTTATACAGCAATAGACAACTGGTCACCCTCCCTAGAGGTAACAGTTTGACATCCATATGCAACACTGCTTAAACTAGCATTAGCACATAAATTAGCACTGGTACATAAAAGCTCCTCATTCAATTTCATCACAATTTGATGATCATTACTGAAGTATAAAACTCAAGTATTCCAAAAACAGAGGTACAGTTCCCAGATATGTAAGTCATGTGACCTTGAACAGGGGCAGCTACCTTTGGGAAGTGTTCCCTCAGTGATTTCTCTAGACTTTAAAAGGAGACACCAACACAATAACATTTTCATTAACTTCTCCTTCTACTCTTTTTTGTTTCTTTTTCAGTAACTTGACCAAATATTTCTGATAACTAGAAACGTTGGCTCTTTGGGCATCTATTTGCAAACTTACCCAGAGCTCTTTAAAATTCTTAGCAGCAAAGTTCTGAAAAACTTGCCATTCATCAACAACATTACGTTAGTCCTGCTGCATGGTCATGACATTCAATAAGATGATTGTGGGCTGGGCTTGGTGGCGCACCCCTGCAGTCCTAGCACACTGGAGGCCAAGAAGGAAGGATTGCAGGAGCTCAAGAGTTAAAAGCTCAAGACTTTAAACTCTTGAGGAGACCAGTCTGACCAAGAGCGAGACCCTGTCTCTACCAAAAATAGAAAAAGAACTGTGTGTTGTGGCAGGCACCTGTAGTCCCAGCTACTTGAAAAGCTGAGGCAGGAGGATCATTTGAACCCAGGCATTTGCTAAGAGCTAGGCTGACCCATGGCATTCTAGCCCAGGCAACAGAGTGAGACTCTGTCTCAAAAAACATAACAAAACAAACAAACAAACAAGATGATTGTGGCAGGGAAAAAGTGACCTCTGCTATAGGAGACAGTTAGACTATCTGTATGGTGCTTAAAAAAAATACCTAAAAGAAACCCAAAACTCTGAAAGTCCACTGTAACCTCTAGGAATTGAACTTTATTGCCTATGGGCAAATGAAGTTCTGTCTGAGAAGCGATAGTATTCAGAGACAAGCTATATTATACGCAGGAGCAAATCACTTCTACAAGTCCCTAAACATAACAAAGCACCAGCACATGCTATAACAAGAGAAGAAGGCAAGTAGGGCCTAATAAAATGTCTCTGTGCATGAGCGTTTTCAGCAGATTAGATATTTATGGTTTGCTCTAAAGGTAATCCTCAAGTAGAAACCATTTGAGTAATGGCTTTAATGAATAAGTAAACATTTGAAATCAGTACATCTATAGTTACCAAGAGAATGGATACTTTTACCTACTTGACAAATTCCTCATAAATAGAACAAAAGTAAATTTACACATAGATGCTTTTGCTATTGTTAGAATTTTCCAACAATAGATGCCTGACTTACTGCAGTTTTTATTATTTTGGTCAACCAATCTAAAAAAGGAACACGAAAGGAACTATAGAGGAATTACATTAATGATTCTTAGGGGAATCTACATATTGTCAGTCATTACCAGAAAGGCATCAGTGTGCTGAATGCTATGAAAGAAGGAGTTCAGGATGCATGAATGTTGATCTGCCAAGCAAATGTCTACAGCATTATTCTTCTCAATCTGCCATCTGAACATACCACTGCTGTCTATCCATTGAAGTAAAAAGCCCCAAAATGACAAAAGTCAGAGGTAACCCTGTAACTCTACCCGTCATATATGTTCCCTTTTTTCTGTACCATTATCTTTTCCCTCAGTGTTTATCTGATACAACTCAATTCTTCCATCTTCTTTGGCCGGTGGGCCCTTGATAATTTGCACACTTTATTCAGCTAGCAAGGGATTATGTTCATTATGTTTCAAGACTGAGTCTTGCAGTCTGGAAAACCAATAAGAATTGCTCTATAATGCAGTTAGGAAAGAGAATGTGGACGCTAGAGACTCAAAGTTTGGGGCTTGAATGTGGGCTCTGCCACATACTAAACATGTGATCTTGGGTTTTTTTAATCCCAGATTATTTCCCAAAAGCATTTTCTGGACTACAATGCAAGGAGGGGCATACCAAAGCAGTATATTAGAATCACAATGAGTAAACAGAAGTAAGAGTTCAAGGAAGCAGAATCACCTGGAATTTATAGAGCAAAGTGCAAGAGAGATAAAACCTAGAAAAAGAACTGAATTGGTAGAAGAGACCACTTGATCTACTGCTGAGAAATACTTTATTGATACACAGGGTGAAAATCCACAAGGCCAAACAAAGAACAAGTAAGGAACTGTAAATGTTACAACTTTCAGAGCTCACACAGAGAAGAGGCTCAAGTTCTATCCAGCCAAAATGAAGAGGCCTGATTCATTCAGTAGAGATTTCAGAAGTGTCTCACCTGAGTAGCTGAGCTAAATTAGCCTTAGATTAAAATAAAATCTACTCTGAATCAGCCCTCTTAAAGCTAAAATATAAGGGCAATAAAAATCAATCTCATCTTCAATTAATGTAATTAACTTCCAGACCAAACTCAACACACATTAAAAGATAACAATAAAATCCAGACATTTAACAATGTGAGATTTACAACATCCAGCACCCAAGCAAATAATATAAAACCTGATAGAAAACAGGAAAATGTGAATGATAACCAGAAGAACATAAGTCAATAGCAACAGATGCAATAATGACAGAGATGGAGGAATTAGCAAACAAGGACTTTAAAAACAGATATTACAAATAGGCCGAAGAATTTAAAGGAAAATAAAGACATAATGAAGAAACAAATGGAAAATAGTAAAAAAAAAAAAAAAAAAAGAACTAAATGAAATATCCCTGGTTGAAAAATACATCTGAAATGGAAAATTCACTAGATAGGGTTTAGACACTACAGAAATAAAGTCAATGAATTTGAGGACACATCAGTATGCTCTATCAGAAATGAAACAAGGGGGGAACCAGAGCTTCAATGACTGAAACATTGTATCACACAGAGTAATACACGTGTATCCAAAGTACCAGAAAGGCAAAAACATTTGAAGAAAAAGTGATCAGAAGTTTCCAGAACTTGATAAAGTGATAATCCTAGACAAGAAGCACAACAACCCTCAGGCAGGGTAAACAAAAAGAAAACCACAAAAAAAGGCACATTATAATCACATTGCTATAAACAAGTATAAAAGACAAAACCTTACAAAGTAGCCAGTGGAAAAAGATACATTATACAAAAAGGAATAAAGATAAGAATGATCATATACTTCATACTAGAAACAATGAAAGCTAGAAGATAATATAATGAATCTTTAAAATGCTGAAAGGGGAAAAAAAGTCAATCTAGAATTCTATGGTTAGTGAAAATATCCATCAAAATAAAGATGAAATAAAGATTTTTTTCAGAAAAACAAAAGGAACTTTTAGAATGAAAGAATAAAGGGCACTAGAAATGTTAAGTATTAGGTAAAGTAAAATAATTTTTTCATAATTTTATTTCTCTAGAATATAATTGCTTATGAAAATGAAAAATACACTGTAGCTTTTATAACACGTAGAAATACAATGTATATTAAAAACAAATACTAAGAAATAGAGTAGGAAGCATATTGTTATAAGTTTCTTATATTAAGCATTAAGTAAAAATAGGAAGATAGTATGTGAAGCTAGACTATGATAAGTTAAAAATACATTGGGCAACTCCTAAAGTAAACATAAAAACAAATAAAATGAACAAGTGTACCTAAGAGACAAATAATAGAGATAAAATGGAATATTCAAAAATAGCTAATTCCTGGAAACGAGGAAAAAAGAAATAGAGGGAAAAAAGGACAAATAAAAAATGATACAATGGTGAGTTATAACACACCTACATCAAGAATTACATTAAATGTAAATGACCTAACTACTCCAATTAAAAGGGAGAAGCTGTCACTCTGAATTAAAAGCAGAGCCCAAGTATGTGCTGGTTATAAGAAATGTACTTTAAATATAAAGAAACAAATATGTAAAAATAAAAAAGATAAAAATTGTATACAGGAACATACTAATCACAATAAAGGTGGAGTAGTTATGTTAATATCAAACAAAATAGACTTCTGGATGAAATATATTCCTAGAATAAAGATGGTCATTTAATACAATAACTATCTTATGTATTCTTATGTTTCTAGCATAGTAATAAAGGAGCTGAATGACATGAAATGATTTTAGAGAAGGTGAGTGCAGGGCCAGATCACAGACATCTTTAGGGAACATATTAATAATTCTTACTTTATGCACAACAGGAAAGTGTTAAAGGGGGTTAAGCAAGAGTATAATTTCATTTGCAGTTTAAGGAAAGGGCCATTTTCTTTCTCACGTTTTTTTTTAAAACATGGCTTTTTAGTCCCATTCTCTGGAAGAGTGTTTTCTTCCTTTTTCTCAGTCTGGTCAGAGGCCACCCCACTTCATACCTACTCATTCTCTGAGTTCCATACTAATAATCTTACCTTCACAACCTGTAGGTGGCCCTCTCTAACTCTCTCAAAATGTAGGCCCTTCTAGGCTCTCTCAACACATCCTCTGTTCATTTCTATGACAGTCCCCATTTATCCAGTGAATATGTATTGAGCATTTACCTTGTCAGGTACCATCCTGAAGATATAATGATGAACAAGACAGATCTATGTTCTCATGGAGTTTATATTTCAGTGGAGGAAAATAAATGCAATATAACTCTTCAAATAAGTAAATAAATAAGACAATTACAATTGTGGTAATTGTGGCAAGGCAAGGGTGGCCTGCTTAAAGGCCTCTCCAAGGAGGTCACAGTTGAGCTTACGTATGAATAGTAAGTGGAAGACAACCCTAGAATATCTAACAAAAGTTCCTTCTATATGCAAAAGAAGGAACCATGAGCAAAGAGTCCCAACGTCCAAACAAATTTAATTGTTTAAGGACAGTAAGCTAGTGTTGCTACTGGCTCTCTCCATGAGCAATGTATCACAACTAAGTTTCAACCAGAAAAAAACTTATTTCAGCCTCCACATGCCCCTGTTGTGCCTTCTTTCTCAGTTTGTTCAGAATTAAGGCAGGGTAAACTGCTGCCATTTATGGACTCTTCAAAGACTTCAACATTAGTTGTAAGTACACTTTTTCCAATGTGCTTTTCTTCTTCGTGTAGTATATGGAGTTTCTTTTCCAGGTAGAACTTTCTATTTTTACATAATCAAATTTATTATTCTTTTTCTCTTATGGTTTTTAGGTTTGGGTCATAACTAACTTTCTCATTCTAAAATTTTAAAGAGTTTTCCGTGTTTTTTCCTAGTATATCTAAGATTTCATTTTTCACATTCAGATCTTTGGTTTTTCTTTTTTGTTTGTTTGTTTGTTGTTGTTTTTTTTTTTTTTGCAAAAACAATAGTTGATATTTGCAACACAGCTCTTAAAATGCTTTGGAGAAAACAGGATACAAAATTCCATAAAATTAGAAAAACAAATGTAGGGGTTGGATAAGGATATTCAAGAGCCCAATCTAGCAGACAAAGGATTCAGCTGCCTCTTTACAAAAGATTCTTAACCTTATTAACCAAGGTAAGTTAATACATAAAACATGATTTGCAAGAGCAAAAAGCACCAGAGAGGGCTCTGCCACTAAATGAGCATTTTCAGCTATCAACTATTTTGAGAAAATTAGATTAATATTTTTTAGAATATTCCCATTGGCCTAAAAAGTCTTTGATCTATTCTATCTGGTATTTTACTTTTGGTGTAAGAGGGTAGAGATCCAACTCCTTTCCAAAGTTTCTATGCAGTTGTCGTGACAATTTTATCAAATGATCTATCTTTTCTGTACTGAATGTCATGGTTAACTTCATTAGAAATTACATTCCTGTATGTTTTGGGATCTATTTCTAGTGCTTCACTATGTGTGTGTGCTTAATTGTTTGCCATTATTTAACTGCTTAATTACTGTATCTTCATAATATGTTTTATGTGTACTTTTTATTATTCTTTGTGGTATTCTCTTAGATATTTATATATGTTTATTCCCATTCATCTGAAGACACCATCATTTTGCTCTTAATCTTAAATAATGGTTTCTCTAAATCTACAATTACATCTTCACAGTTATATCCCTTCAGCATTGTGGAAGAGACTGTTCCACTGATTTTTGGTTTCCATTGCTGCTGCTAAAAGTGTGCTTTCTGCATCACAAGAATGGAGAAGCATGAATCCTATGTACTCAATTTTGATATGAGGACAATTAACAACAATTAAGGTCATGGGGGGAGAGGAAAAGGAGAGAGAGGAAAGGAGAGAGGGGGTGGGACCTTGGTGTGTGCCACACCTTCTGGGGGCAAGACACGATTGCAAGAGGGACTTTACCTAACAAATGCAATAAGTGTAACCTGGCTTATTGTACCCTCAATGAATCCCCAACAATTTAAAAAAAAAAAAAAGTGTGCTTTCTGTCTAATTATCATCCCCTGGTAGGTGGTCTTCCCTCTTCTGTAGTTGCCTTTAAGGATTTCCTTTAGTCTTTGATGTTTCATCACAATATGTCTCATGGAGGATTTCTTTTCATTTGCTTGGTGTTAGTTGTGATTTCCAAATCTGGAGATTCATGTCTATCATCAACTCTGAAAATTAAGCAGTCATTTTTATCTCTCTTATATGGTCTTTACCCCTTCTTTTGAAATTGTAATGGAATGTATATAATAGTTTGGAAGTCAATGATCTTGTACCCCTAACACCAGGACAATTCCTCAGAAAAACCAATGTGTAGAAAATGAGTTTGAAAGGAGCAATATTAGAGCCAGATGGACATTAGGGAGGCTTCACCTTCGTGTGAAATAATGATGACTGGCTTCAGAAAGTGCCCTGGCCTGGAGAGAATTGCTATATCCAGCTGCAAAGGTTGCTCCATCACCCCTCACTCCAGTGTTCAAGGCAAGGCAATCTCTACCCTGCCGGTGTCTTAGTTTTTCAGAGGAGCAGCAGTCACCATCTGAATTCTTTACTCCCTGAATTTTCACCTGATTATCCCCTGGCATTTGGGGAAATCACAAAACAAAGGGCATTTTCTAATCTAGAGAAAAAGATTGATGGGGGAAGAGCTGGGACAGGGAGGCAGGAAGGGGATGGGCAAGGTCAAGGATATGCACCAAGTTGTGCCATTGGAGCCAGCTGCATCTACAACCTTAGGTTCCTCAAGGACAAGGGGACAGATGGGGAACAGATTTCTTTTTGGTGTCCCTTACTCATCCCTTATCTCAGAATCACTGGGAGCTCTTTTTCAGATTTCCACAACCTTTCCATTTGCCTTTGCCCACGAATATGTCCCTGTCTTTCAAACAAAGACCTGAAAAAGAAATGGCAAGAATCTCTCAAATGCATCCTTTGGTGAATATAGGGATTGTAGCTGTCCTCAAGGAGAAGGGCTCGTTAAGAGTAAGACCCTACATTCAGCCCTGGCCCATGCTTACTAAAATTTAAACAGGAAAAAAAAAAACTCTACAAAGCCAGCTCCAGAAAGAGGGGAGTCCATCCCACGTCAAACCATAATCCTGGAAATTGAATGTTTAATTCATAGAGTAAATTACAAGAGATTACTTGTACAAGTAGCTACAATGTCCTTAAAATCATTCTTTAACTGAGGAAAAGTTTTTTGACCTTTGGAGAAAATGCTTGCTTCTAGCTATGACTAAAAAGAGATTTCCTTCTTTCTCTGTTGTGTTAAGAATCTTTTCTTCTTATAAAGAAGGCACCACAGTGATTTATAACTGTCATAAAAGCCTGGAATCCTTTTGAGGTTAAGCTACTCAGCTATTCAACTTTTACTACAGAAACTTTGAAATTCAAAAAGAAAAAATAATGTAAGTTTTTGAAGGACATGTGTTGCTGTAGGTGATCCTGTTAATTAAAAGTGATTGCCTGCTAGGAAATCATACTTTAAAAAGTTTCATGAATTTATTAGAACCCTGAAGGTATCTTTGTATGCACAGAGCTTTACATGCCATTTATGCAATTTTGTTTCAGATCTGCTTAAAGCCTGGCTGACACTCCCAGAGCAGTGAACAGCTCTACTAGCATGCGTATGTGTTTTGGCTAATTGAATTATGTGAAAATACATACTAATGAAGCGTTAGCAGAGGTGTTTGCTGAGTAGACTCCACGTCTAATTTCTTCCGAATTAGAAGCATCTTTTTGCAGTAGATTAATGTTTTAGGAGAGGCTGCCTTCTCATAGAAAAAAATTGCACATTGTCTAATATTGTGATTCATTTTTGCATGCTAAAAAGCTCTCTGCACACCTGATGTGCACATTGTACAGGACAAATCTAAAAAGCATCTTGAATAATTTTTTTTAAATGCACTACTCTGGAAAGACCAATGATGTGTAATTATCCAATCAAATTAATGAGCAAATTATTAATCTTCTCTTAATACATTTGGGTTTTTTTCTTCCCTTTATACACTTTTAAGAATGATTGTATTTAGTTTGATTTGGGTTTAATGAGGGTTATTATTTAATTCCTATTTGGATTATTTTTCAGCATGCCTATTTGAACATAGTACCTTGTAACATTTGTTGTTGTAATTCTGCGATCCCCTGACGCTGGTGTTTGAGAAGCACGCTCTGGAAACGCTGTGGTTGTTTTTCACAGGAACCCAGGGAGCTCTCAAAGTGGGAGAAGGCGCCTGTGTTTGCGGGCGAGGCGGGCAGGCAGCGATCCCCGCGCAGCGCTGCCTCGCTGGGCTGCGGGCGGGCGGCGAGCAGACAGCCGCATAGGAACCGGGAGCCCGGGCCGGCCCTCCGGGTCGCCTGCCAGTCCCAGACGCCAGAGAGCGGCTTGCTTTCGCTGACACGTCGTGGTTGTACTCCGTGTGGTCTGTCGCAGGGGATGGGGACAAGCTGGGGGAGCGGCCTGCGGTGCTGGGCACACCCCAAGGAGCACCTGGGGCCATGGGGCCTTCAGGAGGGAAGCAACCGAGAGAAGCACCCCTCCCCTTCATGCGGGTGCTTTAGAACTCACTGGCATTCTCTAGGAATAGATGCAATCTGAGACTCATCTGGAAATCACCCATGTAGCCCAAACATCATGTTTGTAAAATAGTTTGAGGGACAAGAAGCCACGAAAAGCAATGTGTGTGTGTGTGTGTGTGTGTGTGTGATATAAATATATATATAACATTATGTAATAAATATATGCACAGTAGCTTTGATATAAAATTATACATGCTATAAAGTTATATACATATGATGCAAAATTATATGCGTGATGTAAAATTATATCTTTATTCCATAAAATTATACATGTAAATGTATGTATATACACGTGTATGACCACAGAGAAACTGTCCTTTCTTGTTAAAGATGAATGTCTGGCAGAGGTGGTGTGATTCTTGTAGGACCATGAAATCCAGCCCAGAAAAGTTGCTTTTCAGTTTGAGACTACGGCTACCAATCCCAGAAACTGCCACCAGGCCTCTCCATTTTCCCCTTTTCCCCTCAGAGAGCGCTGAGCTCCCTCACCAACCCCACACCCTCACCTCCACCGTCTCCACCATTTCCCTGAGTTCCCCAGTCTGACGTCTCTACAGTTTTTCGGATTACACATCTATGCCATGTCATTTTTTTTTTTAAAGGACAGTCTTGCTTTCATATATTTCTAAGGGTCCTAAATCAAGGATCCAAAGAGGTCAGGTCAAATTTCCTGTTCTGCCATGTACTAGCCATGGGTTCTTGTTCATGTCACTAACTTTCTGTCAGCTTTCTTTCCAAGTCCGTAAAGTGGGCCAAAAAACACTGTAAAGTGAGCCAAAAAATACTTGTCCAGTCATGGAGATGCTCAAACCCAGACTGTCGGGACATGAGGTCCTGGGAAGCAGGTTCTGAGATACATTTTAGCTTACAGATGTTAGGGAGGATTCTTGAGATCCATATCTGGAGGAGAAGAGGGAAGAGAAGGAAGCCGAGATGTGCAGAGGGAGAAGTTTAGCTGAGACACAGTCTCAGCACAGTCCTCAATCCACCCTGCCTGGAGCTCTAAAGCCACAGTGACCCTTCAGAGTTGCTCCTGGTTGGCATGAGGGGACCAGACCTTTATCCTTATTTGAACAGTCTTTAGATTCAGGGCATCCCCGGAAGGGCTTTCTTCAGCAGAGGCAACTGTGTGAATGCAGCTGACAGCCTGGGGTCTTACAGCTGCAGAAATCAGTTCTCTGTTCCTAAAGGGCATCTAGGTGGCACCCATCAAAATATCCCCACACTGTCTTTCGCTTTGGGTTGCTTACTTCCATAATACGTTTGATTAGTAGACAGCCTTGTTGATAGAATGTATTGCTTTCCTGTGCCAGCCTTCAGAAATTATCTGGGAGTCAGAAAACCCAAGCTCTAGGTATTAATTTATACATGTCTGAATTAGCTGAGCATCTTTAACCGTTTATCTCTCTCTCTCTCTCTCTCTCTCTCTCTCTCTCTCTCTCTCTCTCTCTCTCTCAGGAGTGCTATTTGGGGAATAACTCCAAGATCTGCTTTGTCAACTGTTCTATGCTAACTTTCCCTCAGGTTCATTATTCTCCCAGACTTTGGACTGCCAGCACTGGGACTTGGACTTTTCTTCCAGGGTCTGTAGTCACATATCACTTCTGCTTACCCACCTACCCAGTCCAGGCTCCTGGACTCCAGTTTAAATCAGAACCCCAGCCCCTGTAGGTATACAGTAAGGAAAGTCAGACACTACTAGTCTGCTGCATTACTTACCTTAAGCAAAGTCACTCAACATCTCTCTTCAACTATAAAACAAGAAAGTCTGTTCTTTCAAATTGACCTCAAAAAATTATTAATTTCTATAACCAAACCAGGCAATGGAAATAAATCATCTAGTAAGGAGGAGCTACCATGGGCCAGATGCTGTGCTAGGCACCAGTGATGGGTCTGTAACTAATGCATTGTTCTTGCCCCAAGTAACAACTAGATGCCCAAATGCAAAGTCAAATATGATCATAAAAAGATAAAATTAGAATCAAGAATAATTATTGTCTTTTAAATAATGTGCATTTTTAGTGATATATCTCTTTAAAGATGATCATTTTTATTTATCCTATGTCTAGGGAAATCCGTTTAATTTTTTTTAACTGACACATAATAATTGCACATATTTATGGGACACACAGTGGTGTCATGATATGACAAGGTATAACCACCAAATCACAGTAATTAGCACATTGATTACTTCAAACATTTATCATTTCTTTGTATTGGGAATATTTAAATTCATCTCTTTTGCTATGTGAAAAGTATTTAACAAATTATTGTTAACTCAAGGCGTCCTACAGAGCTATAGAACACTAGAACTTAACTCCTTTCCTTGAGCTGGAATTTTATTTCCATTCCCCTTTCTCTACCCTTGCCAGCCTCTAGAAACCACTATTCTCTCTCAACTTCAATGAGATCCATTTTTTTCACTTCCATAAAGATGCCTAATTTTTCTTATGAGAAGTTCATGTAAATACATATCTACAAAGAAAATTTTTTTCTAAATGTTTTTAAACATAACAGCCAGTCAGCTCCTCGAATCCATATGGAAATCCAATTTTGTACCCTTAAATCATTCCCAAATGAATAAAAGCCCTTAGCTCATCATATCTTTATATTTGATTTTAAATTCTCAAAGTATTTCCAGAGATATTAGCAAATTGAAGCTGCACAAAACTCCTAGTAGGTAAACTGGAAAAGTATTTAACTTTTTACCCTGAAAATGAACCCAAGACACAGAAAAAGTTAAATGATTAAGATCGCTTAATCAGTTTTTAAAAATGCAAAGAACAAACACAAAACTAAATCTAGTAATCCAATCACTTTCCATTGAGGAATGTGTGTATTTGGAATTTTTCATAATGATTTTTAATGACCTCAGTCACACATGTTACCTCTACTGCTGCCCCTTCCAAGAACTTGATAGTGAATCTCTCAACAGGTCTGCAACCCATATGGTTATTGAATAAAATGATTAGTGATAGGTATCAGTTTACATGAATCCCTGAATAAAGAGGACTCTTATGAACACAGAGTTTCAATTTGTCAAGCCCCAGGATGCAATTCAAACTTTCTATAATCTGGTCAACTTGTTAGTTGTTACTAATGGTGTGGAATTTTTTTTAATGATTTCCTATTTTAAGAAGTATGTTAAAATTCTCTTGCATATCTTGAAACATTCTATGTTTATAGGCAGCAGATAAGTAATTGCCTTTCAGTACCATCTCCTCTTGCCTTCAATACTCAATTCATTGCTCAGAAAAAGCAGTATTATCTTACAACCTGATGAGAGGGCTTTTCTAGCCAGATAGCAATTTCAACAGTGGGGCAGAGCATTCCACTACAACCCAGGGAACTTGCCCCTGTGGATCTCATTGAAGTAGAGAGAGAATAGTGGTTACTAGAGGCTGGCAAGGGTAGAGAAAGGGGAATGGATATAAAATTACAGCTGGAGGAAAGGAGTTAAGTGCTAGGGCCAGGAAGGGCCAGGGAGGCTGCCAGCAGGTGGCAGGGATGAGGGGGCTTTCAGGCTTGCTCTCGAGAGGTCTGTCTCCTTTGTCTTAAATTATGTGTACTCCGACCTTTTCACAGAAAGGAATTCCAAAATTCCTGTACTACAATTAAAATGAAAAAAAAAAAAAAATCAGGCGTGGCACCTGTAGCTCAGTGAATAAGGCACCAGTCACATATACTGAGGTTCAAGGTTCAAGCCCAGCCCAGGCTGCTAAACAACAATGACAACTGCAACCAAAAAATAGCCGGGCATTGTGGCAGGCACCTGTAGTCCCAGCTACTTGGGAGGCTGAGGCAAGAGAATTGCTTAGGCCAGAGAGTTTGAGGTTGCTGTGAGCTGTGACACCATAGCACTTTGCCAATGGTGACATAGTGAGACTCTGTCTCAAAAAAAAAAAAAAAAAAAAAAAATCAGGCCAGAAAACTATATACACAGATTTATTTTCATAAGATAATTCACAAAATAATGCTAATGGAAAAGGCATTTGAGATCTTCGACATAATTTTGTCTTTATAAATGCAAATATTAATGATGGATACCTAGAGACCTACATATATACACGTACTCACATGAAAAGTTACAGGAAGGATAACCAGTAAGATTTATCTTACTGTTGTTTACTTACTTACTGTTGTTTACTTATCTTACTGTAAGAAACTGTTGTTTCTTAGTAAATTAATGAGTGTTTTCTAAGTTTTCTATGCTGAACAGAGATTGGTTTTGATAGTAGGAAAGAATGTTACTTATAAGTATAATAAAAAATCTACTATATCTGTGTATTAAATATTACCTCTTTTTAAATAGATCAGAATTGGTTGTACCACTATGTGAATGTACTTAAAACTATTGAACTGTATACTTAGAAATGGTTAAGATAGTAAATTTCATACGATGCATCTTTTACTACAATGAAAATAGTTGTTTTTTTTTTAATTTTAAAGTAAATGGAGTGTGGGTAAAATACTCTTCTATGAATAAAGTCTATAAGTTCAAAAAATCAGAATAATTACATTACAATGTAAAGTGATTGCTTTTACCTGAGGGATAGATTGCAGTTAATGGTCATTTTCATCTTTATTTATTATTTGATATATTTGTAAAATTTGGGATGGGGTCATTAATACTACTTTAAAGTTTTTAAAATTTCATTCCATGATTTCAAAAATACTAAATAAAAGTCGTGACAGCATCTATCAGGTTTCCTGCTGACATGCTATTTTGTATTTATTTTCATATTTTTTCGTGTGCATATTTTATTTTCTCAAGGGGATTGCAGATCCCTAGTTGACCTTCTAGTTATTTTGTTGTCTTCAGAGAATTTTATACACACTAAAATTTGCATGCTCTTCCATGACACTCTCATCCACCCAGATAAAGGAGAGTGAAGCCTGCTGTCACCAAATTTTGACTACCATCATTGCATTTCATCTGCAAATACAAGTATCTGATCATGAGACTGTGAAACATTTTAAGTTAGTCAAAAACAAGGCAGACACATGAGTCCCTCTTACCGCTGTCACTGTCCTCCTCGTGGGTCTGAAAGCTCATCTATGTACATTTTGACCAGGGTTCCCATCCTTGGTCTTCACCCTCAGGCGACACACTGAGCCAGCAACCTTGCTGAGAGATGAACAAAGCACTTCATCGTTATTGGCAAGTTGGCCAATTTCATCATTAATTGATCATTCATTTTTTTCCAGTGTGGTCTGGGGCTTTCCTCTAGGGAGCTGAATAAGTACACAGGATTTGCTCGGTCAGGCATGGCAGCAACGGACAGGGAAAGAAATTTCCAAGGTATTTCGTCAATAACAGAAGGTCACTTGCCTTTGCAGCAGCATACTTTACAAACCGAAGGAAAATGAAGCTTGGGTTTTCCATCAATTGGGGCTTGGTAGTGAGGGTTTTTGTTATCATAGCATAATTTTCATACCAGTGGAAAGAAACTCGGAGAAGCCCCGTGTCCTGCTCCTTCCACTGCTCTGTTCTCATTGCAGACTCAGTCCCAGTGCTGCTTCATGTGAAGGCAGTGGGTGGAGGGGGTGCCAGGTCCAGAGTTCCAGGGACCTCCCTGAGATGCAGACAGCAGCTTTGAAAGGCATTGATATAGGGCCACAATAGACAAGAAGTCCAGCCTCTGGAGTACGTGCACATTGAACTTCAGTTGTCTTTAAATTTACAAATAACTCAAGTGAAACTTTTAGCTAAAGATGAGAGAAGAAATGAGATTTTGATCCACTGCCTCTCAGCAGGAAATCTTCTTCTGAACAACCAAGTTCCAAAGAGGGCCCATTAGTCATCACTCCGTGGAGAGAGCCCCTCCCAGGCCCACGGGCCATCTTCACTCACTGCATCAGAGAAGCGCCTGTCTGACCTTCTCATGTACGTGACTAAATCACTACCTAACTTTGCTGCCCATGTGCTAATCAATCACAATAGCACATGAAATATAAGTATGTTTTCTAGTCACTTATATAGAGCTTAAGACAAAAAAAAAAAAAGACCACAAATTTTAATGCTTCTTTTAACTCCTTCCCCTAGAAAAAAACATAAATCAACAACCATCATAGTATCATGACATTTCGTTAAGTCATCAGCTCAAACTGATTGTATCTTAAGCACAGGAATCAAGCCTTATACATAATTTGTTTCATCTGCAGTGCCTAAGCCAGTGCTGAGTGCTGCAAACACAATATGTGGTGATGAAATTACTGGAAACCAGCGTAGGCATAGCATGCTCCAATCCAGCAGGGGCGTTGAATGTTCTGGTCCCACATGGTATGCATGTTCCCGTCTGCACAGCACTCTTTCATATGGGCACACCTCACTGCACCCTGTTGAGCAGAAAGTGGACGTTAAAGCCCCAAGGGGTTGACTCGGCCTGTATCTCAGAGAGTACGTGGCCAAAACCGGTACTCTGGTTCTACTTTTGCTCACATACTACCCCAATATTATGAGTTTCCGACTTTGAAAATATAAAAAGTGATAGGAAGGGGGTGCTGAGAGACTGAGTTAAAAAGTTATCTCAAGATCGGGGGCCATTGTTAGCTCTGAAAGTATTCAAATCATCTTGTCAAAATCAAAATAAGAAAAACATATAACTAGGAGTATAGGTCAAGTGTAGGTCAAGTTCTCCCAAATCCTGAGTTATGGATTTGGGAGAGCTTCAGACGTTCTAAGTACAACCAGCATCAGGAAAGCAATCTGCACATCTCATCCTGTTGTGCCTCACAGAGGGCAGTCTCTTCAGACACCTTAGCAGGTGTGCTGAGCATGGTGAAACAAGCATGCCAAACCAGGGTGATGTCATCTACACATCGCACCTGACTCAGTGTGGTTCTTGCATGAATTTCCCAAGTTAACTAATTTCATGGAAAACTGACAAGTTGTTTATTTACCAATCCTGGTAGGAACATCTGAAGTACAAAACAAGCTCTTACCATAAAGCAGTATTAAAAGATTTGGCAGGGCACAGTGGCTCATGCCTCTAATTCCAACACTCTGGGAGGCTGAGGCAGGAGGATCACTTGAGCTTGGGAGTTTGAGATCAGCCTGAGCAAAAGTGAGACTCCATCTTTACTAAAAACAAAAAATTAGCTAGCATGGTGGTGAGCGCCTATAGACCCAGCTTCTCGGAAAGCTGAGGCAAGATGATGGCTTCAGCCTAGGAGACTGAGGCTTCTGTGAGTTAGGCTGACTCCATAGCTATTGTCCTAGGGCAACTAAAAGAGAACCTGTCTCAAAAAAAAAAAAAAAAAAAAAAAAAATTAATTAAAGCATGACTCTCTAATTTTCTGGTAGAATGAAGTTCAGCAAGAAACGTGAGAAATCAAGCAATTCTTTTGCCTCAGCCTCCCCAGTAGCTGGGAATACAGGTACCCACCACCACGCCAGGCTATTTTTTGGAGACAGGGTCTCACTCTAGCTCAGGCTGGTCTCAAACCCATGAGCTCAGGTGATCCGCCCTCCTCGGCCTCCAATCCAAACCTGCAGGGATTACAGTTGTGAGCCACCATGTCTGGCCCAGTGTACCATTTTATCCACTTTTAGATGTATAATTCAGTGGTATTGGTTATATTCACATTGTCATGCAACCATCAACACTACCCACTTCAAAACCCTTTTATCATCTCAAACAGAAACTCTGCAACCATACTACCCAACAAATTTTATATTTATAATATAAAATTTATAAATATATTAAAAATAGATTTAAAATTCTATTAATGTGATCTATTACATGGATTAATTTTTTGATATTGAACCATCCTTGTATTCATGGGACAAACTCCACCTGGCCATTGCATATGATCCTCTGA